>JAIFZK010000007.1:12675000-12715000 GCA_027481765.1 Tenualosa thibaudeaui
AAAGAATGAAAAAATTAGGTGTGTTTTAAGACCAGAGAGATTTTTCATTGTTTGGGGCAGACCTCAGTAGGTCATGGCAGTGTGTGTGTGTGTGTGTGTGTGTATTGAGTGTAATGGGTCTTGTCTCGTATGTTTCATACATACTACCAATGAAAGACACCTGACCTGACAAATAGGGTGAGGCAGGAAGATCTCTCTCTCTCTCTCTCTCTCTCACACACACACACACACACACACACACACACACACATGTGCCTGCTTACCTGTCTTAAGTGTCTATCCAGTTAGCATCTAACTGGACATAGCTCTTTCTCCTCTTCCCATCCCTCACCCCTTCCCCCTACACACACATAAACATACACACAATTCTGGCGCCAAAATGGCTTTCTTTGCTGTAAAGGAGAAGGGAACGTTTGTGTGTATGTGTGTGTGTGTGTGTGTGTGCGTTTGTGTGTCCTTCTAAACAGGTCAGGATTCCAGAGCTGTGAGACTGTAATATAATGTTCCCTCTCTGAAAGGGAGAATGAGTGAGAGGGAGAGCGAGCAAGAGAGAGAGAGAGAGAGAGAGATACGGAGGGAGAGAGGGAGGGAGGAACGGAGGAAGCGGAGACATGGAGCCAGGCTGTAATAAAAGGCTTCAGGTGTGCCTGCTTGTGACTCCGTTCTCACAGTCTGGAAAAATGCATCCCTGCAGGCAGGAAGGGGCGGCCTGGAATCTGCCTTTGATCTGGAGCTGCTGTGGTGTGTGTGTGTGCATGTGTGTGTCTGTGCGTGCACGTATATGCATGTATGTGTGTTGAGAAGCACACAATTTCAAGAGAGGGCAAGTTTGACAGGTTTACAGTCGATGTCCATCGAGATCGGAACAGAATGTCATCTGGCCGGATAAAAGGGGGAAGTTGCACTGGGATCTTGGCACTAAAGTATGCAAGCTGCCATCATTATCACTTTTTATCATTCTGTCGTTCTCTCTCTCTCTCTCTGTCTTTCTCTCTCTCGTTCTCTTTCATTTTATCCACTCTTCTTATCAACTCTCTATTCTTCTTCTCTCTTCTCCTCTTTCCTCTTTTTCTCTCCCCCTCTCCTCACCTTTCTTCTCACCTCCCGTTTTATTCAGCTAATCTCTCATTGCCTTTCTCTCCCTTGCTATCTTGCTCTCTCTCTCTCTCTCTCTGTGTGTGTGTGTGTGTGTGTGCGCGTTTAAATTGGGCATTGATAGCAGACGGGTGTCAGCGCTTCGATGGTGTCAGTGCTTCGATGGTGTACCGCGTGCTGAAACGAGAACGCAGCGGTGGTGGGCGGGACGATGATTGACAGAGCAACACGGAAAATTAAAAGCCTTTGACATTTTACAGTGCCGACTTGATATTGGCGCCTAACAAAAGCTTTGATGAAAGAACAACCCCCCCATCCCTCCCTCTCTCTTTTTACAAGGCACAGTGGTAGCAAAAAACACTGTATTCCTTTCCTCTCACTCCCCTCCACCCCAAGCCTCAGACACGGAGTGTGTGTGTGTGTGAGAGAGAGACAGAGAGAGAGTGTGTGTGTGTGTCATGTCTGTCTGACCTTAACAGCCCTCTTCACACACACTCTATGCATTTTACACACACACACACACACACACACACACACACACACACACACACACACATACGAGCACACATACACAAACACACACACACACACCGTCTCTCTTTATCACATGCTCACACAACTTTTAGTGATGATGGGAAATAAGAGTGTGTGCTGAGGGAGCCTCTGGTGTGTGTGTGTGTGTGTGTGTGTAAGCAGGTAGGCACTAAGTGGTGCCTGAAAGCCAGATGACCGGAGAAGCTTTTTTCCTGAGTCACTGAGAACCAGAAGACCTTCAAGTTCCTTTTATTTGGTGTCCTGCTTGAAAACACCAAAGACTTTTCTCCTCAGGTGTGTGTGTGTGTGTGTGTTTGTAGTGGGGTGTATGGCTGGTTGTTATGAGAGCCAGTGTGAGGCATTGCTGGATAATTACAGTAAATGGGAAGCTGCTCTGAAGTGGCACCCTCAGGCATGGGACACACAAGGTAGCCATTAACCCCCCCACCCAACAAACCAACACACACACACACACACGTACTCACAAAGACATGAAAACAAACTTCCCCAAATGTCTTAACAACAAACTAAAGCTCTCTATCAGTTTTCTTTACTCTAGTACTCTCTTTCCCCCTTTCTCTCTCTCTCTCTCTCTCCCTCCCTCTGTTGTCCTTCATCTGCGTGTTTTTCTGTCTTGCTATTGGGTCCGCTGAGGAGTAGGAACAGACAGGGGTGTTTTTGAAGTAGTTAAATACACTCTCTGGTGCAAGATGTTCCTTTGACTGTTAGAACCAGTCCAGTCAGGCATGCAGGCCCATCAGCTGTGTGTGTGTGTGTGTGTGTGTGTGTGTGTGTATGTGTGTGTGTGTGTGTGTGTGTGTGTGAATTGACTTACAGCTGAAACGACTTCCTGTGCTTTCACAGAAGGTAAAAATCTGAATGGTGGAAATCAGGGATGGCCTTAGGCAGTTCTATGTCTGCGTAACCTAGAGAGAGAGAGGGAGAGAGACAGACAGAGAGAGAGAGAGAGAAACAGAGAGAGAATGAGACAGTTGTCCTTTGGAAGAGTGATGTAGAGATATCAGGAGAAGATGGAGATGATCAGTACACACACACACACACACACACACACACTCAGGGTCCTGTTGTTTATGTCCATGAAGCTCACCAAATGTTTTGTCTGCACTCCGTGCTGTATGCTGAGAAGGTAGTAACTTTATTTGGCTCCATGTTGGCTCTCATCCCCACTGAACTCGAATCCTTTTTCCTTCTACTCCTCTCTCTTTCTCTCTCTCTTTCTGCCCTTCGCTCTGTCTCTCTTGTTTACATCTTTGTTTTTGTTGTTGTCCAATGCTGCATAATTATATGGCAATGTTGCCTAAAGCATAGCACTCCCACACCTTTCCTCCCCTCTCGTCCCCACAGCTCTGGAAAAATGTGGCTGTGTTTGAGTGTGTGTGTGTGTGTGTGTGTGTGTGTGTGTGATTGTGTGAGGGAGTGTGTGTGGCTGTGTAGAGTGAGTTTGTGAGAGAATGTTTGTGTTTTATTCCAAGTGTGTTTTTATTCCGGGTGAAGCCCCCTGCTGGATACAGGTTGCACTGCAGAAATAAATAAAAAAAAAACCAAGTGATTTGTGTGTGTGTGTATGTGTGTGTGTGTGTGTGTGTGTGTGTGTGTGTGTGTGTTTGGGGAAGTAGTGGTGCTGGTCCTTCTCTTTTTTATGGCACGTCTTTATATCTTTCCTGCAGTCCATTGGGTAACTGTGCACAATGGGAGCCATTGTTTATTCGGCTGGTGAGAGAGGTGGAGTGTGGTGGGAGTGTGTGTGTGTGTTGGGTGTGGGGGAAGTGTGTGTTCATGAACATGTGTATATATGTGTGTGTGTGTGTTTGTGTGTGAAAAACGTTGAGGTAGTGTTCCGTTTCCTTCCTTCTATGTCGATTGTAGATGGAGGCACAACGTCTTTCCTTTGTCCCCCCTTTCCCACCTGCTCTGACTCTTGTGTTTGGAGCTCATAGGCAAAGCAACATGTGGTTGTAGAAAAGGCCAAAGCCTTGGATAGAGAGGCGGACGGGATGTTTGGGGGGGGGGGGGGGGTGTTTGTAGACAGAGTAGAAGGCTTGTAGACAGAGTTGAAGGCTTGTGTCATTATCAGCTAGGGACCATGGCTGTTGACTGACTGTTACCCCACAGAGAGAGAGAGGGAGGGAGGGAGGGAGAGAGAGAGAGAGAGAGAGAGATATGACCATCTGCCTTGACTCTACAGCTCTCCTTCCACTCACTCAGACACACACACACACACACACACACACACACACACACGTAGACTCATAACACACATAACACACAGCACTGATTCCTCCCGTGGCAGTGCTGCTCTGACGACATTTCACCTCTCCTAGGCTGAGTACTCTATACGCTGGCCTCCCTACTAATCCGACTAAAGGCTAATCTGGCACGGGAGGGAGGGGGAAGGCAAAGGGTGGGGTGGGGGGGGGGGGTATGGGTTGCTGGAGCATGGACTGGATTTATGGGACTAGATTACACACACTAACATGAACACACACGCACACACAAACACACGTAATGTACGAGTCAGTCAAGCACTGCCAAGCAGTAACTCATATTTACGTTCTGTCATGAAATTACACACACACACACACACACACACACACACACACACACACACACACACACACACACACACACACACACACACACACACACACACACACACACACACACACGTACGCATGCATGCCAGACACACACATACTCCTGCTTCTGAGTCCACTTTACCAGATGAGAGATACTTGTCTGCTGCAGAGATCAGTCAGGTCAGATTCAGTCCTGTGTGAAACTGTTGCAGATGTGGATGCCACTGCCTTCAACCTTGTGTGTGTGTGTGTGTTTGTTTTTTTGTGTGTGTGTGTCTGTGTGCGTGTGTGTTTGTTTGTGTGTGTGTGTATCTGTGTGTCTGTGTGTGTGTGTGTGTGAGAGAGAGAGAGAGAGAGAGAATAAGAGAACGAGTGTGTATGTTTGTGTATGTGTGGACCAGTACTTCCTCTCTCCATCCTGCCAATTACTGGCTTCTCCCTGCCTTTTCCAACTCTCCTCCTTTTTCTCTACATCTGTTTTTCTCCATCTTCAAACCTCCATCCTTCCTTTAGTTTCTCTGTACTCTTTCTCTACCAGTAGTTTCGGGTGGTGTCTAGGCTATTTATGTAAGGTAGGGTTGGTCTATATTATGATTCAGTAAAGGGGTTTGATAGTGTCTCTTTTTCTCTCTCTATCTTTGTTGTTTTCCATCTTCCTCTTCCGTCTTCCATCTCTTTGTGTTCTCTTCCCTCCTTTTATGCTTTTACTCTTGTCTATCTTTTTCCTACACATTCATTTCTCTCTCTCTCTATCTCTCTCTCTCTCTCTTTCTTTCTCTCAAGTTTTGTTTCCGTTCATCTCTGGTGATCTTTGCACCTGGCATCTATGCACCTAATGCATCTCATTGTCTGTGTATTTGTATGTGTGTGTGTGTGTGTGTATGTGTGTGTGTGTGTGTAGGTGTGTGTATGTGTATGTGTGTGTATGTGTGTGTGTGCTTATATGTTCTCTACCACTTGCATCTACTTTATATGTATGTATCATATGTGTCAATGTTTTTTGTGTATTTGTCTGTGTATGTGTGTGTGTGTGTCTGTGTTTGCATCCCT
This sequence comes from Tenualosa thibaudeaui, assembly GCA_027481765.1. Lineage (NCBI taxonomy): Eukaryota > Metazoa > Chordata > Actinopteri > Clupeiformes > Clupeidae > Tenualosa > Tenualosa thibaudeaui. Next base: position 12,680,277 of record JAIFZK010000007.1, read on the forward strand.
GCTTGTGTGTGAATGTTTGTGTGTGTGTGTGAGCCTCTGTGCTTGCATGTGAATGTTTGTGTGTGTGTGTGAGCATCTGTGCTTGCGTGTGTATCGTTGCGTGTGTGTGTTTGCGTGCCTGTCCTCGCTTGGCATGGTGCTGTTGGACCACACACTGTCTGCCTGGCGGGAGCGCAAAGGGCAGAACTGAATATTAACTCAGGCTGATGAGGCTAACCCCTACACACACACACACACACACACACACCCTCCGACCCCACCCTGCTTGCCATGTTCACTGAGTGTCCAGTGCAAATCCTCACATGTTTTAATACACACACACACACACACACACACACATACACATACACACACACACACACACACCCTTACTGAGACAAACCCACTGGTCTGTTTTCATCCTGGTTGTTGAGATAAAAACCTTCTGTCTGCCTCTCCCCCCTCATTCTCTCTCTCTGTCTCTCTCTCTATCTATCTCATTTGTTGAGTAGCTTACTTCTCTCTCTCTCTTTCATTCTCCCCCACTCTCTCTCTGTCTGTTTTGATCTTCCTCTCCTCCTGCTCCTCTGTGTGTGGTCATCCAGCCCAGAGTGGCCTCCTCAAAAGAAAGTGACAGAGACGGAGAGAAAGAGAAAGAAAGAGAGCGAGAAAGTGAAAGACAGAGGAAGGGAATGAGAGAAGGAGAGAGAGAGAGAGAGGGAAGGGTGTGTGAAAAACAAACTCTCAGGGAGGGCCCGGGAAAAAAAGCAAAGAGAGAAGAGGGCAGGATGATGATCTCACCAGTGGCCAATGGCATGGCTCGGCCATCAGGAGACATTAAAGAGACATCAGCTGTCCCACTCCATTCCCGTCAGCTTGCCATCACTCACAACCCCCTCTGCGCCACTGTCCGGGGCCAGCTCACTTCTTTCTCTCTCTATCCTTTCCCAAAACGGACCCTTCCTCCTCCTCCTCCTCCTCCTCCTCCTTCTCTTTCTCCTCTATCTGCTTTTTTCTCCTCTATCTGTGCATTCTCTCCATCGTCTCTCCTTTATGCTCATCCATTCATTCCTGGCGAGTTCTCGTCTCAGTAGTCAGATCTTAACACACTTCGTTAATTGTGTTTTGTTGGTTTTCGTCTGTGGGATGAGCAATGTTGGCTGGCAAGACAAGACGAGGGTGTTTTGCTGCCAGAGCGGGGGTAGGTGGGTGAGGGGTCGGGGTGGTGGGTGACGTAAGGCCCAATTTGTTCACAGACTGTAAACAGTGACGTTTCTCACACTCCGCTGAACCAGTGCAACTGCGCGGCCTTATTTGGTCGTGTTGTTAGCCAAGCCCTTAATGAGGACAAGTTATTGCCAGTTCATTGTTTACGGCTGCATAATAGCTTCTTAGTGTAATCAAATCTATTTAATCCAAACCGTAACCCTCGCAGGGCCATTTTTTAATTGTCCTCGCAAAACAATGGCAGGGACTGAGAGACAAAACAAGAATGATGGACAGAGTGAGAGAGAGAGAGAGAAAGAGAAACACTGACACCCCCATCCCTGTCCCCAAGCCCCTATTCCCAGTCTCTTGTTTACATTTGAGCACACAAGTGCCACTGTGACCTCCACAGAGAAGGAGTTCAAGTGGCCATCAACAAGGGGAATGAGAAGTGTGTGCATTTGTGTGTGTGGGTCTGTGTGTGTGTGTGTTTTTTTGTGCTTGTGTACATATAGCCTGACCTAAGTGGAGAGAGAGATACAGAGAAAGAGAGAGAGAGAGAAAGAGAGAGAAGAGTAGAGTAGAGGTGAGGAAAGATGGAGGGTCGCAGAGATGGAGAGGGAAGGAGGTTGTGTGTGTGTGTGTGTGTGTGTTTAGAGAGGAGGAGAGGAGATTAGACAGACTTTGGAGCCCACACAACACCAGGAGGGAGGAGAGAAGTACTGATTAGAAGGAGCTGAGTGCAGAGGAGAAGAGGAGGGTGTGTGTGTGTGTTTGACGGAGAGAGAGAGAGAGAGAGAGAGAGAAAGAGAATGAAGGTGTGTGAGTATGTGTGTGTGTAGATGGGTGGCCAGGCCGGTGGAGTGTGTAACACCGTAAGAGACTGGAGTTTTGACCATAACAGATAAGGGGGGCTGTCCCTACATTGTGTATGTGTGTGTGTGTGTGTATGTTGTGTTGTGTCCTGATTTCATTGCTGACCTCACTGGTGGTTCATACATTAGGGTTTGCAGGGGACATGGAAACTGAACTCGGTAACATAATGAGCGTAATGCATCACGCACTCAAACACACACAAAAACACACACGCATGACCAACCCTCCAACCACCCACTCTACAACCCACACGGAGATACACACACTCTCTCTCTCTCACTCACTCACTCACTCACACACACACACACACACACATACACACGCACATACACACACACCACATTGAGTTCTGTGCTGTGTGGTGAGTTAGTGTGGCTGACACAGTGAATGGAAATGGTGGAGGTGTGTGTGCGTGTTTGGGGGGTGCTGGTGCTGAGCTGGGATTTGATGCAACAGCCTCCCCAGAGCCATGATCTAAACGGGGCCATTGAACACAAAAACAACTTATCGTGCCAAGAGTTTGTGTGTGTGTCTGTCTGTCTGTCTGTCTGTCTGTCTGTGTGTGTGTGTGTGTGTGTAGAAACAGGGGGGTGTATTCCACGAGGGCAGCCTCCATTCTTTCAGGGTCCTGTAAAAGGACAGATGCTTTTTTTGAAAGGGCGTGTGTGTCGACTGGCTCCTTGTCTTGAGCAAAACAAAAAAGCGTCTCGCGCCTTACGCCACTAAAGCCTCCCTCTGGGCCCCTCTCACCCCACTCAAACAATGCCAGAAAAACCCCCACTTTGAAGCAGCAGAAACAGAGAGTAAGTGCAACTCTCCATGTCCGTGTTTGTGTCTCTGTGAGACTGTGTGTGTGGACATATGTGTAGAGTCATGCCCTTTGTGTGTATGTGCTTGTGTGTGTGTGTGGTTGTGTGTTTGTCTCTCTCCCTCTCTTTTTTTCCCTCTCTCTCTCTCTCTCTCTCTGTTCTTGCTTCTATATCTATCTCTTCCTCTGTGTGTGTGTGTGTGTGTTTGTGAATCAAAAGAGACCTCTGTGCCAGATGCAGTCTTGAGTGTGTACCGTGTTGCCCTGCTCTTTCAGTGGGCTGTGCCAGCCAGAGAGGTGGCAGCCACACGCTCAACTAACGACATCACAGCAGAAAGACTCACACAGTCAGGCGAGAAAAGGACAAGATGGAGTGAAAGGGGGAAAGAATAGAAAGCAAAGAACACGACAGACAGAAGAAAACAGGTCTGAAATGACAAACAGAAAAAAGAGACAGAAAAGATAGACAGTGAAAAAGGCAGGGAGTCAATAGATGAGGGGACAGGAATGGAGTGAGAGAGAGAGAGAGAGAGAGAGGGAGGGAGGAGGAGGAGTGAGGACAGTGGCCAGGATGTGCAGACCAATGTGTCGCCCTTAATGACCTCTGTTAAAGAGTTACCCCAAAGAGCAGAGGCAGCAGTTTCAGCCAAGACTCACTTACAAGGAACATAAACACACACACACACACACGTCTCTCACACTCACAAATATTTGAGTGCAATTTTTGGATTTCTAGTTCACCACCAGCTGTTAGATTAGCAATTTTTCTAATGAGTTTTTTGGGTGCTCATTTTGGAAAGGCATCCTCTATCAGTCTATTCTGTTTGAATGAGGAGAGCAAGCAGCTCTTTCTCTCTCTCTCTCTCTCTCTCTCTCACACACACACACACACACACACACACATACAGACACATACTTCTAAAGAGCAGGCAACTGTTAGCGTGCATAATCAGGATTAAGGGAGTCCTTGACGCAAATGTAAAGCACAGATGTGTTGTTTCCAGTCCAGATGCCAGGTTAGATAGATAGAGACACAAAGACAGAGAGAGACTGTGTGTTTGTGATTGTGTATAGTATGTGCCTTTATTGATATGTTTCTGCAGCGCATATGTGCATATGTTTCTGCTGCACACACACAAATAGAGCCACTAAAACACACATGCAAACGTGCTGAAGGTGCACTTAGTTTGGGTGAGTGCGTTTTCATTGCTTGTTTTTGTGAGGCTGCTTCAGCTGGTTCTAACAGACAGCCTGTCCAGTCTGACCAGCAAGGAGTAGATGTGTTTGCACGAGTGTTTGTGTGTTCTCTTGTGTAGACAGAGGCCAGGGCTTGGGTACTCACTCCTGGCATAGCTGCAGACGGCCTGGCTCCTGGGCTCTCTCTCTCTCTCTCTCTCTCTCTCTCTCTCTCCAGACTGGCTCCTGAGCAGAGGTAGTGTCTGTCAGAAGATATATATATATATATAATATATATATTATATATATATATTATATATATTTATATATATATATAAAATGTGTGTGTGTGCATGTGTGGGTACATTCGCCTGTATGTATGTGTGTGTGTGTATGATACGCAAGGAGGAGTAACCCCAGTGAGCCAGAGCAAGAGCACTGAACTGCCAGGAAATGTCCAGTCGGCTGCTGTAGCTTTGGGAACTCTGGGTATTTTTGGCCCCTCTCACCAGTGACTAAGGAGGAAAAAGGCCTTGGAAATGGGTGCAGGAATAGAAATACAGAAATACAGCTGAGCTGCCCAGTTCCCGCTTCTCTTCCACATCTGCACAAAAGGAGCAGAAACATGAACACTTCCCGGTCCATGCAGTGGGATAGAAAATGCCACCCTTTCCTGGTGGAAAGGTGAAATTTACTTCAACATGAAGCAACAAGCAGTGTGGCGAGTCTATTCAAGACAGGTTTATTTTTATGTTCCTTTTGGTCAGCGATTTCTGTGCTCATTACCAGTTTCTTGTCATTTGGACATAAGACAAGGTCACATCAGAGCCAGTCATGGTACAGAACCCACAACCCCCAAAGCTTGTCCTAATGCCAGCATCACTCTATTGTTTAGCATGCAGTGCTGTCTCTCCATACCAAATTCATTAAATATGCCATTCTATCATTTGCCGTTCTTGTTCAAAACTGTGGTGAACACAATTTCTCTGAAAACGTACCACATCGCATTGTGCAGGGCAGCCACAACATTCCTGTTGAAAACATAGTAGTCGGATCTAACTGATTGTGTGGCTAACATTTGCTAGCATGGTATGCAGTTCAGCTAGGATACAATGTCAGGGTCCTGTTGAGCACAGACTCTTACCTCTGTCAGGATGCAGAGTGAGTGAGAAAAGCTCTCTCTCATAAAAGTTAATCTCATTTGGCTTCACTCGATGTTTTACATGGATTACGTGCTTCTGTGAATGGTCGGATTCATGGGAGATAAAGAGAGGAAGCATGTGTGTGTGTGTGTCTGTTGGGGCGGGGGGCACACAGGGTACTAGTTGTTCTTTTTTATCTCTTTAACCTCAGCGGCACATTCACTCCTGAATAGCGAGACATATTAATAGCTTTTTTAAATGACAGGTTCAGGGAAGAGCATCACCCACTCACATAGACTGTATGTTCCCCTGCTGTTGTCCCAAATGCAATTCGACCACCCACCATCCAGACTGCAGCCTACAACCAGTCTGTCTCTTGAAGAAAGGACAGACGAGTGTGTGATGAAAAGATAAAAGAGAGAGAATTAAAAATGGAAATAAGGGGGAGAAAGAGAAAGCTAGAAAGAGGAAGGGAGGGACAGACTGAGAGGGAGATAGAGAGAAAGATGACAGTGAGAGATTGATAGTTGCAAGTAGAGTGGAAGGGAAAGAGGGAGATGAAAGAGAGCGAGAGACAGAGGGAGAGAGAGAGAGGGGGGAGAGAGAGAGGGAGCAGGGATGTGGCCGTGCCAGCAAACACAACCTGTTTTTCACAAACATGCTGTCGGTGGCTCCCAGCAGCAACAGGCTGTCCTCGCCTGAACCCAGTGGTATTCCGCAGGGTGAGAGAGACTGATCCAACAGAAAGACTGAGAGGGGGAGAGAGAGAGAGGGAGGGAGAGAGAGAGAGAAAGAGACTGTTAATGACTGAGGGATGCTTGGCTTCTCCTCTATCTCTGTCTCACTGTTCATCCCTTCTTATTGCATCCTTTCTCTCCTCTACTTCTTATTGCATCCTTTCTCTTCTCTACTTCACTGCTTTTGATCTACATGCATCTCAATAAACATATGTGAGTATTGTAATAATTGTGATTATTAAATGTGATTAATGTCTTTAAAGAGATCATTAATTATTAAATCACAATACTTCTGTGCCTCAGGATACTAAGTTAAAATAATAAATAAAATGTTAATAAGTTGAAATTGTCATAAGCTTATTGCTGCAGGTCTATCAGTAATATACTTTAACAGACTTTCAAGCAGACCATGACCAAAGAAACAAAGTAACAATCTCACATCTGGTCCCTAAAGATTCACTGACCCGTCAAACCAATAAAAGTAGAATAGAATCCAGAAGAAGAAGGAAGATCCAAGATCCAGCAGCGATGATGTCATCCACACAGTGCATCATGGGTGCTGACAGCCCAGACAATGTATGATTGAGCCTTTGTCATCATTTCTCAATCAGAGCCTGTAGGAGCAGCCATTGTAGTTGCTGCCAACGCGAGGCGAAAACAGCCCTTGGATGAGGTTTTTGACAGAGGCCGCAGTTACGGTGCACTGCATTACAGGCCCAGCTAGCCACAGTGGATCCATACATGTTTCTAGACAACAGATGCTCTCCTTGGGCTGACTCATGGATGATTTCATGTTTGCCTCTCCCCTCGTTGTGTGTTTCCAATTCTCACTTTGCGGCCCTACCTTGCAATGGAAAAGATGGAACAAGACCCAGGAGATGGAGCTGGAAGAGGATGACCAGAGAAAGAGAAATGTTTCATTTTTTGCTTTCACCTGGTCATGAGAAAATGACCTACCAGTCCACATTCTAGCATGTTCTGTGTGTGTGTGTGTGTGTTTCATTTACATCTTTATGAGCAGAACAGGATGGAGCAGAGAACTGAGGAGAACCATGCATTGTGGCTCTCCTCCCTGACTGTCTCCGGTTCTCTGGAGCAGAGAGAGCTCCTCCTGTCTGGGAACCAATCAGTGTGTGACGGTGCTGCTGTGCTGTAGGCCCAGCCATCCACAACACGCAAACAGCAAACAAAAGCTACCACTGAGGGAAAACAAGTGCAGGCAAACACACACACACACACACACACACACACACACACACACACACACACACAGACTGTCGAGGGAGGCAAATGGACTGATAGGAAATACCGTGCATGCCTAAACACAGAGAACAGCACATACCACTCTGAAAAACACAAAGATCCATCATGGGCCACAGAGCCTAGCAATAGACAAATGCGTGTGAAAGGGATGGAGAGAGATAGAAATAGAGAGAGGAGGGGCATAAGTGAGATGTAGAGACTGTAGCCATTAATGTGGATGTTGACTCTAATGGAGGTGGATTGGAATGTCATCACCTGAATTCCAGAAGGTTCCATCTTTTACAGGCCATTGAATGCACTTGTACAGGCTGACTAGCTCAAGGATAGCCTGTTATCTAGTGGAGTCAATGGGAAGGAGTTTACAAACCCATAGACTGCAGTGAGCCCCACATACCGACATGCCTCTCTGCCCACAAATGAGGGTGTGTGGTGGTCCTCACCAGATCCTTTCGTGTGAACGTACACATGGTTGTGTTTACATGCGTAGTAGGTCTACTAGTGTGTGACAAGCATCAACAGTGTATTTCCGTGACCTTTCAGATGTATATATACACATTAGCCAACCATCAGCACTAAAAATAAATAAAAATGATTCTGTATGTATCTTTCTTTCTCCCTTCCTCACTCTACATCTTTCTCTCTCTTGACTGAGTGTGTGTAGGGGCCCAAGTCTCCTTAAGGACATTTCAGAGGGGACAATAGAGTGTGTGGGTTTAGGATGTGAAATGGTCTGGTGGGGTGGACAGGCTAGGGACAAAGGTTTAACACAGGGCACAGGTGCAACAGGTAGGCTACAAAACAGTGCAGGAATATGTATTGCCCCTTCTTTTCTCCCTCCTTCCCCTTTCCTATTTCACGTCTCTCTCTGTGTGTGTGTGTGGGGGGGGAGAAAAAATGGGAGAATGCGCATTTTGTGAACAAAGATAGTCAAGGAATCACTGGTAATCTGTGTTCTGTCATTTTAAACTTGTATCTGTTTTTCTCCAGTCTCTCTCGGTCTCTCTGTGCATGTCTGTCTGGCGTCTGACTTCCTTGCAGCAGGTTTGTGCTGACTGTAAATATACAGATGGGAATGTTTGTGGGCCCCACGCTAGAGGTGGTTAGGATTTATGCAGATGTGGAATGTGACCGACTGCAGTTGTCTATCAGAAATTACTTTTCCAGGGATTAAATGCAAGCTTTTCCACTGTTCTATCAGTAGACCCCCCCTTCCTCTTTCCATAGGAATGAATGTTTTATGTAGTCAGAACTGTACAATCAAGATGTGATCTTTTCAAAGTTATGCCAGTGGTTGCACTACAACTGCGAAACTTGATTCTTTCTGCCTTTTGGGGTGTTGCTCTTTATACATTACAAACAAGGTTAAGTAAATGCACAGATCAAATAAAATCAAATAACCAAGCAAAATAAGCCCTTCTGTAATTTCATAAAAGACCAAAATCATGGACTGTGTAATCGTTTTTAAGTGCCCAGACTATTGGACAGGTATGTCTATCTGGAAACTGTACACTGTTGTTTGTTAGACTTCAGCATACATGTGAGAGAGTCTGTATACGCTATGGTCAAAAGATTTGCCCAAAGTCCTTTGGCGAGGGTGAGGAGGAAACGTTTCGTCTAGCAGTTTTTGTTTAGGCTCAGTTCCGCTCGTGACTGAGAGAGGGGCTTATTTTATTGCCATGGAGACGACTCTCCCCCTCCCGCTCCCCCACTGGAGAGGACTTGTTTACCACATTTCTACTCCAGACTCAATAACATGTCAATCACCCAGAACCTCCCCTGTCCGAGTCCTATTGGACCAAGAGGCTATATAGTGCTGCCATGTTATTGGTGCAACGGAAACCTCCGGTCGTTCTACGTCGTAGTCCCACCCCTTACACACGATCAAAGCACAACCTTTATCACAGTAGCGTAGGAGAGTGTGAGAGGATGCAAAAGACTGCAGATGCTATGATATAACATAAAGGCAATAGCCATTATGCGCCAAAAATTTGCCCCATGTAACCATATGCCTATGGTATTGTGTAGTGTGAAAAAAGAGCCCTTTCCCGTTTATTAAAGCGGCAAAGTCACGCAAATGCAGGTGTAAATGTGATGGTTACAAATTGCTCTTTTGATGAGAGACATTTTTGAAAATTTTCCAAACGGGTTATTATGCATAGAATTGTAAATTTTACGCACGGGGGTGGAGTGAAAGGACTGACTGTTCAAAATACCCAGATGCTTTCTATTTTTCAGTCTACATGCATTTATTTATTCAAAATATGAAGTATTATATCAAAGATCGTACGCATGAGCTACACGGTCTTTGGCGCACACGGAGGCAGGACATTCTCTTCTGAATGCAGCCTCTACCTGACTTCGATGTAAATCTTATGGCAATCTGAAGGATTTGTCAGAGTAATTTGAGGACCCCTCTTTGTAAACGTATGGAACGGAGTTTCAAACAAACTGGATCTGCATTGCAGTTTTTTTCAACATAGAAAACAAACGGCATACCTATTCGCTGAAGCTTGCGTTCTTGTTCATTATGTACGCGTAAAAATGTAAGGATATTCACATTTGTATAATATATCCACAGGAACGAACAGCGTTTAATTTATGAACTCTTTATTCATTGATGCAACCGTTGCTGTGCTATCCCGTCTGTACAAATATATTCTCGTTAATTACCTCAGTCTTATTTACATTTGAATGGGGAAACCCACCTGAATTATCTTGACATTACTTTAAGGAAATCAGTGAATTATAAACATATTTGTCTGCAGCTTATTTCATGAACAGGAGAACAGTCTCTTGTTGCTTGTTTTGTTAAGCTGAAATAAATAAAATACTCCATATTTTTATCCTTATAATAAATCAATTATTATTCTAGTGTCAAATAACTTGTATTATAAACTGTTTGTTAAACAAATTGTTTGGGATTAACACTAACTTTAGACAGAGCCTTGTATTATTGAACCTTGTAATAATAATTACATGGTGTTAATTATGGTGTCAGACATTCATGAATTGAAAAACAGTACATGATATTCAACATACTGTATGTGTGCACTGCTCTGTGAGCATTTTGGAAAATGCTGTGTTTGGTACACTAAATTGTTTCCATTCTAAAAAGAAACAGCCCCGGCGGAAACTCAGTCTTTAGTTTAATGTGTAATTTATAGATAGAGGCATGCAATCATTAAGGTGTTTTTCACAAATAGGAAAAAGAGAAACTTACAGGTAAACAGGTAAAAGACTGCAGTGATAGAGAAAGGTAATTGGTTTGCTCTATTTATTTAGTAATTTTAGAACATATGTTTAAAGATGCCGTTCTTTCCTTTCCCTAAACAAAATCATTCATTGCCACGTTTTTTTCTTGTTTTTATTTTGCTTTTGATGTTACAGTGGGTGTTCCTTAACGGGAATGTGGTCACTCAGGAATGCATGGGGGAACTAGATGTAGATGGGCAGGAGGAGGCAGATGGTGTGTCCCACCCCCAGTCTCCTGTGGACCAATCCGCATTCAGTCCTCTGTCTGGCTGGAATGTGGCTGGTGGTGGATAGAGAGGGAAGTGCGTGTGAGTGTGTGTGTGTGTGTGCATGCGCTGGGGGTGGGTTGCAGGTTGAGGAAGAGAACTGTGGACCTCTGCAGTCATCAAGACATGTTGTCTGATTTGTAGCTCTGATTGCCGAGCACTGAATTAAATTAGAAGTGGGGCCCATCGTCAAATGACGCAGGATTGAGGAGAGCCATTCAGCTGGCATGCTTGCGGCAGGGCAATGATTGCGTGTGTGTGTGTGAGGGAGACGTCTGCTCTGTGTGATTTCTACTATTGTATGCCTGGATGATGGGTTGTTTCTTTGTGACAGAGTCAGGGTGGGTGGGGTAGCAATGGTCACATGGTTCTGGAGCTAAGATTGAAAATAGCCCTCTTTTAGACAGCCCCCATCAACCTGGTTGTGGTGTGCCTAGCCTGTTTGGGCCCGCTGGGGGTTACCAGGCTTGGTGTTAGACTCTTGTCTGATCTGCATCCACACCACACACAATGAAATGAGACTGTTTATTTGGCTCAGTTTCCCGCCAACAGGCTAAATCTTCTTTAAGTTGGTGTGTCTCTGCAAGTGTGTGTGTGTATACATGGTCCTTTGAGTGTGTGTGCTGTGTGTACGTGTGTGTATGATTTAGCCATTCTCTCTCTCTCTCTCTCTCTCTCTCTATCCCTCTCTCCCTCTCTGTGTGACTGTGAGAGAGGAAGCAAGAGAGAGCCTGTTTGAACGGGAGAAAGATTGGTGAGGTTTGTGACCATTTTATGTACAAAGCAGTTTGTTTATTCTTTTTCTTAAATCCCCTTTAAACCATCATGTCATTACTCTGAACTAAAATGAGTAAATTGTTACTTCTTAATGACTAAATTGCAAAGAGAAGTTGTGTTTAAGTGGTCTACTCCGATCATTTGGTCTGTGCCTTGTTTTCCTTCTTGTGAAAGAAAGCAATTCTTGGCAGGAGAATCAAAGCAAGGTCATTCTTATAAGCTTGGTTTGCGATGGAAAGGTGTTGCTTGAAGTTGTAAATAGCATACTTCATAAATACCCCAAGAACGAAGCTTAACACATGCCACGGGTTTTAGGGATATATTTTAATTGTACAGTAACAACGAGATCTGACACACACACACACACACACGCACACACACACACACCGGAATGTATATCCTCAGAAGTACCCAGCAATTACATACCATTTAAAAAATGAAGCTTGGCTTTCGATATAGCAATATCACCTCCTCTCTAAAAACAGCAGAACACCGCATGTCATTAAGGTTGGCTGGCAGGCATGCTGCTGGGAGAGCTTTGTTTGATGAAGCTCGAAAGATAACGAGTTGGCTTTTGCATCGTTGATGGTGATGGGGGAGAACTGTGATGGTGACCTTCTTTGTTTTGCTCTCGTATCACAGTGCTCCCCTGAAGTTTTGTTATTGTGACTAGTGGAGGGGGTGGGGGGGCTGGATTAACATTCTCCCTCCTGATTAGGCCATGGCCGGGAACATTCTAAGCATTCTTTACATACTATACTGCCCGAAAAGCTTAGGGGCAATTCTAGAGGAGGAAATAGCAATCCAAGTGGGTCAGTGGGCTCGTGCCAGCTGCCACTGATGTGATATTTTTTCCCCCACATCTGTTCGCTGGGTTTGTCTTTTTTTCCTCTTCTTCTTCTTCTTTGTTTTCTCTCATTTCCTCAATATGTGACGGGTGCCCACAGTGCACCTGTCTTTCTAGGAAAGGCTTTTTGTGGTCTGCTGCCTGTCTTTCTCCTCGGAGGGGTCACAGTCTGTGTGCTCTTTACAGGTTTGCAGCGTGTGTGTGTGTGTGTGTGTGTGTGTGTGTGTGTGTGTGTGGTGGGGGGGGCATTCTGGTGAGGTCAGAGAGGTGCTTGCAAGTGAAACAGCCAGAGAGAAAGAGAGAGAGTGAAAAGAAAGAGAGTATGTGTTTGTGTGTGTGTGTGTGTGTGAGAGAGAGAGAGAGACGGGATGGGGGAGAAGAGGTATGTCTTCCTGAGCACAGTCTTTGCTGTGAGTGCTTCCCCTCCCCACTACCCCCAGCTGCTCTTCTCTTTTCTCTCTACGCTGCCAGACAGACAGACACGTCAGTCAGAGACTTTCTCTGTGTGTGTGTAGCGCCTCCATGCTGCACTAATGAGCCACACACACACACACACAAACACACACAGATAGACATGAATGTGCATTTGACTCTATCCATAAATCTAACCTGGTCAGATCTGCTCAAGCTTCAAAAGCCCAGTTGTCATTGTTCAAGTTCAACAAAATTGCAGTTGTTGTACACATTTACAACTTATACATTTATATTTATAATATATAATTTATATATTAATGAGATGCTTTTATATAGTGATGGAGTAGTGATGCAGTAGTGATGGGTTGGGGTGTTGGATGCTTGTCTGATTGGTGTATTATGTGTTGTGTAGCAATAATAATAATGCATGATCCTTAGGTGAGGTCAGTAGTGCCATTTTTGGTTTGTTTTTTTGTCTATGTTTTGTGAGTGAAATGATCTGAAGCTTCTGCCTGATGAGAGAATCCAAAATCAGATCTCATTCTGCTCCTCCCATGTACCAGCAGGACTGGCAGGGGACTCATTCCATCCTCTCTCTTTCTTTCTTTCTCTCTCTCTCTCTTTCTGTGTGTGTGTGTGTGTGTGTGTGGGGGGGGGGTTGTTTTGGGTTGCCCCTTAGTCAGTGACCACAGATTCCTTAGACTATTTCGCCTACAAGAAGTAATTAAGCAAGTTCATGCACCGTTTGTGTGTGTGTGTGTGTGTGTGTGTGTGTGTGTGTTGTGTTTGTGTGTGTTGTGTTTGTGTGTGTATGTGTGTGTGTGTTGTGTGTGTGTATGTGTGTGTGTGTTGTGTGTGTGCTCGATATAGATGATAATAAAGTAAACTGAGGTGCTCTCCCTGCTCTCTTTTATGTGTTCAGTGCAGCTGTGCCACCACGGTCATGCCTTTAGTAGGGCTGCTGGTGCTACACATACTGCCTCACACACACACACACTCACACACACTCTCTCTATACTACCAGGTGGAATCAGACACAGACGTCAGACACACACTCCTGACTTCCTTGTTAGGCAGTGAATAAACCCCCACCCCACCCCGCCCCCTCACACACATACGTCAGACGTTGTGGAAACCCACAATGCCTGGCATAGCTATGACCAGAGAGTGCAGCAGCCTGGCGTAGAAATAGACCTGCTCTTCGAAGAGACTATAAATAAAAGAGCGTTTCCTTGATACCGTTTTGTTGTTTGGGTTTTTTTTGGGGGGTGGGGGTGGTGGTGTAGTGTCAGGGTCGACTTATATGGTGTCTTAGGCAGCCGTTTTTTTTTCTTTCTTTCTTTCTCTCACTCGCTCATGCACACTCTTTCTCTCTCCATCCATTTTCCTTCGTCTCCCTCTCTTTTCTCGCTTACTGCTGATTCGTCCCTCTCCACTGCTTCCCAGACATAGGCATAGTGTATTTTTTAATCCCCTCCCCTTTCACACACACACACACACACACACACACACACACACACACACAGACACACAGACACACACTCACTCCATTGAGGAATCCGTAGAAAATGATGCAGAACTCTTTTCTCGTGAGTGAGTGAGCGAGCAAGTGAGCGTGTGAGAGAGGGAGCGAGCAAGGGTACGTGAATTGAGAAATTGAACGAGTGAGAGAGAGCAAGGAAGCGAGCGAGCGAACGAGTGATTGGAGTGAAAGACACTGCTTGAGCTTGCCTGGGGTGCCCCCTTTTGGTGGTGTTCCAAGAAAATAATAGGCCTCCTGTTTTCCATCCCTCTCCTCCTTTCCTCCCTCCCTCCCTCTCTCTGTCTCTTTCCCTCCCTCCTTCCTTCCTCTCCGTCTTTGTGCCTTCTCTCCCTTACTGGAAGAGCTGTGTACTCATTCAGTCCTTGCACATGCATGAGGGCACACAGGCAAGACTAGTCAAGACGCTTTGACAGTTTTGGACTGGCTGTAGGTATGGAGAGATTTGGACTGGCTGTAGGTATGAGAGTCCAGTTCCAATCTGATTCTGATCCGATTCAGAAAAAAAAAATGGATCAGGGTTTGGTGGAAGTTTGTGTGTGGGGGGTGGGGGGTATTTGGGAGAGGGAAGGGCGGTGGGGGGGTGGTGGGAGGATGGAAGATGGAATTCAGTCAGGGAAGAAGCCGGTGGTTTGCCTAGAGGTCAGAACGGGAAATCTGTGTGGCTATTAATAGCACATAAAACAGGCCAGAGTGCTATTTAAGGAAGTACAGTTCTCCTTCACAGCCAGAGAGCCTTTGCTGAAATTCCTCCTCTCTTCTGTCACAGTGAAGGAATGTAGCCTTAGATTGATGGCAGTGGACTTTCCCTGACACCTTTGCCCATTTCCATCCCAAAGAAGCTCTGCAGACTCACTGGCTCGTATTAAAAAAAACAAAAAAAAAAAACAAGTCTGACTCTGTGCTGTATCAGACTAATTTATTTGTGTGTGTGTCCGTGTGTGTGACTGTTTGAAAAGTTTGAAAAGTTAGAAGTTTTCCACTCATTCCACATTTCTTATAAAACCCCATTGGAATGTTCCGGCAATTCCGCCCCAGTGCGTGTGGCTTGCGACTTGCGGGAATGTGTGAAAGAATCCCTGGCATTCTGGGAGATGGCCATAGTGGGAGACTGGGAGAGAGAGAGAGAAAGAGAGAGAGAGAGCAGTCACAAGCGCTTAGGTGGGGGCAGGATGATGGGTGGTGGTGAGGGGCACCAGGACGGCAGAGTGGCATGAGTGGCACGGGTTCAAGGTGCCCACATGTTTAGTAAAGGAGCCTTGAGTGTCTGGCTTCCATGTTTAGTCTAGACCCAGGATGCCTTCTACTTTGTTCCCCCGCTGCCCTGCTCTGAACTCATTGAACCCTAATGAACATGGAAATGGATTTAGCGTACTTACACGTGGGTGCAAGCACACTCACACTCACACACACACACACACACACACACACACACACACACACACACACACACACAAAGTCTAATTACACACACACACACACACGGGCACACATATGTGCTCGCACACAGACAGCTTGACTGTCATAATACGGATCGGAAGCGGATTAATTGTGCCAATAAACATAATCATATTTCCTGCGTAGTCCTCAGTGGCGTGGCGTGTGCTCGTAAATAAAGTGGGAGAAATCACGCTTAGACGTGCTGCCCCGCCAGCCAGCCAGCCAGCCAGCCAGCCAGGCATCCTGCCAGCTGCCGGTTGCCAGGCAACTGGGGAGTGCCGCGCTGGAACCATGCAATGAGTCTGGCTGCTCATTTGAGCCGTTGGCGCTCACCTGAAGAATCCGCCACCTAGATGAGGACCACACGTGTGCCAACACATGGATCTACTGTGTGCGCACATACACACACACACACACACATACACACACACACACACACATAGATACACACACTCTCTCTCTCATCTCCTTTTCTTTTTCCCTCTCTCTCTCTCCCAAACACAAACACTCTCTCTTTCTCTCTCTCAACACACACACACACACACACACTTACATATTGTATATATACACAAACATACAGTACATGCATACAGTACTGATCTCCACTGAACCCCTAAGACAAGTAGCTTAGCATTACAAGTTCTTTGCCACATATGCACATACACACACACACACACACACACACACACACACACAGAGCAGCATATACCTCATTTCACTTCACATGTCTGTCTTGTCTAAGCACCAGTCCAGCCGCGCTGCATGTTGAAGTTGGCTCGGGCTGCGGGATGTGTGGAGGATCCATTTGCCATCTGTACCCGGGGACTGGGCTTCTGGGATGTGTAGTTCTCTGCGGCGGACCCACGCATGTCATATGAAACCTAATACCCAGCAGCCTGCTTCTTTCTCCCAGGTCAAGTGACAAGGGCAGTTCACCATCGCAGTTGCCGTCAAAACACTAGAGTTATCGATCCCACACTTAGAGGCAGCGGGGCCGCAATCCCCTTGGCTCTCGTCAGTAAACATTGTGGTTTGGTTCAATAATTATGTTCTGATTAAAAGGGAGTCCCTTGGGGGGGGGGGTAGTATTTTTGAATAGCCTCAGTGTTGTTCTCTGACACCTACATTTTACTCTTTAATAGTTCTTTTCTTTTCCATTCTACCTTGTTGAACCTCCAGTCTTTCTTTCCATTTCATGTCGATGCCTACAATGTTTATATGTGAGCCCCAGTGGTTTCCAAGATATTGCTGCTTTGATCTTTGCAGGCGTAATGAGGAAGCCATAAATCCTGTCTGTGTAATTGCTATTGTATTGTTATTATGCCCCGTGCTCTTGTTGACCTCTGAGCGACTGTAATTGATTTAGTGCGGAGTGAGTCGAAATAGATCTATGGTTCAGTTAGCATCAGCTGGGCCTGCGCTCGTGGGTTGTGGCTGGTAGAGTCTGGCACAGACCGGGGTCTTTCACCACTGCATTCCAGCCAATCAGCACCTGTCAGTGCATGATTGGCAGGACCTCTGGGTTGCTCGAGCCAATGGGCTCTGGCTCTGGATCAGCATCCCCGTCCCAATCCTACTCTGAATTCCCTTAACAGTCTCTAACAGTTAAAATATTTATCTGTAGGGAGGCCAGCTCTGCCATTTACTAACAAGGCTGGCATGGTGCTGCCCAGGGGCCCCACACAAACACCCCTCCCCCAGCTTCCTCTCTCTCTCCCTTTCTCACACACACACACTGCTTCCTCTCTCTCTCTCTCTCTCTCTCTCTCTCTATCACACACATGTGAGATTTGTTTCCTTCTCTGCTTTTTTGAGTTTTCCTTACCATCTGTGTCTGTATCTCACACCTTTATTGTCTATACTCAAATATTACCTCCCTCCAGCCCCAGAGTTGTTAGGTGTGTGCCTCCATTATGGCCCAAAAGCGGAAAAGAAACAACACACACACACACACACTTACAAACACACACACACTTACAAAAACCTTCCACTTCCCTTTCACTTAGCTCATGTTGTTATGGCTCTGTTTCTGTAATAGCAGCCAGTCATTGGTCAGATTGCTCTTTAGGAAGAATGAAATGTCTGTGTGTGTGTGTGTGTGTATGTGTGTGTGTGTGTGTGTGATACTGACGTATCCCTGTCTCATACTAGCAGTGGGAGCACATTAGGGAAGATGCCAAGATGCAGTTTTACTTTCTGGTGTTTTCCGTTTGACAATCCTCTGTTGACAGCACCTGTTAGAAAGACTGTGTGGTCAAAACACTGTGCTCGTTAGAAAGAGCATGTACAGACATTCATTTTATTACCTGATTTATACTTCATCATGTTTGCGAACTCTACACTGCCATGAAACTAACCTTTCTCTCTCTCTCTCTCTCTCTCTCTCTCTCTCTCTCTCCCTCCCTCTCTCTTTTTCTCTCACTCTCTTTCTACTGCATTTTCCAGTGTGCCCTAAGGAGTGTGGGTTTGCGTGCACAGAGGCAGGCGAATGTTGCCATCCTGAGTGTCTGGGCAGCTGCAGCAAGCCAGGCAGCGACACCTCGTGTGCCGCCTGCCTGCACTACAACCTTGGTGGCCGCTGCGTACCAGACTGCCCACCCGACACGTACAGGTTCGAGGGCTGGCGCTGTGTCACTAAGGAGGACTGCGCCAAAATGCACATGGACAGCAACCTGGACTCCGAGCGTTTCGTCATCCATGACGGCGAGTGCTTACCCGAGTGCCCATCAGGCTTCACCCACAACGAGAGCCAGAGGTGAGAGGTTGACATCATGGGGATACATAGGAGTCAATACTTTTGGGGGGAAAAAATGATTTTCTTGTAGAGACACGTTTTAAAATAAAAGGGACCTGGAACTGAGACATATGAGACGAAATGTAGGCAGGAACCTTATTTCATAGGAATTGTCCTTTAAAAGTCTAGTATAGACAGCAAACCTGGAGCAACAGACTGCTTCCTTACTAGTGGTTCCCTCAAGTAGCTAGTTGCAGCTATATGTAGGTCTGTAGCTTCCCAGGTAGCCTCTACACCACATATGTGACTGATCAGGCCCAGGGCAACAGCCTTTAACAAGCACGGTGCCTTCAGATAGTTAGATCCCAGTTCCCTTCCACGGTCATTAAGCCCTCTTATTTTAGCTGTCCTGGCTGGTAAGGAATAGAATTTGGAGGTAAGTAGATCTTGGAGGACAAAGGTCAATTACGAGGCCTGGCGATGACCCCTTGACCTGGCAGCGACAGGTGTCTCAACCAGTCACTGTATTGGTCTCAACTGCCCTTGTGTTGGGTGTAAACAGTGCCCATCTAAACCCTACAGCTGTTGCTGTAGTGTGTGTGTGTGTGTGTGTTTTGTCGGAGCCCCTTGTGCATCCTCGTCGTCATCATGCTGAGGAGCGCTAAATTATTCACCTGAGGCACACGCTGGCCTTTCTCTCACCCCGGCTCTCTCTAAATACTTAAAGAAGGCGATTCCAATCGGGATGTGCCCCTAGGGCTAAAGGAAAGAAAAATGCTATTAAAGATTGAATCCAGTGCAGTTGTTGCTCAGGTAACATGGAGGTCATGTGCCCTGCAGAGAGAAGTTGAGCTCTTGAAAGGCATGCTTCCAGTCCTCTCTGCCTGCTTCTTTTTTTTTTCTTTTTTTTTGTTCACAAATCATTTCTGTTGAGATGTTCCAATGGAAATAGGTGGAAAGGAAGTAGAAAGAAAATGTGTCTGTTTGTAGCTGTAATGATGTGCCAGTAATGTATAAGGTCAAGGGACAAGTAATCATTGCTGAGTAAATACCTTAATAACGTGTATCAGATTCCCTGTGTAATGACAGTGTAATGAGCACATACACATACGCACGCACACACACACACACACACACACACACACACACACACACACACACACACACACACACACACACACAGACACCCCTTCTTTCTGTTTGCCTCAGGGAAAGAGTCCTCATTCATCCAGCAGCATATCCCTGTGTGTTTTTTTTTTCAATATTTTTCCATTCATCAAATTTTCCAAGCCGCCACTTTCTTTTTTGCAGCAGTCTGTTTGGCTTCACTAGTCCTGTTTTGTCTTGAGCCCCATTAGGTGAATCAGCCAGTCCCCAAGCCCAGGGTTCACATCGGGCCTTAGCTGTGGCCTCAGAGTGCTCTCTCTGAAACACGCACCGACCTTTCATGAAGGGAAAAAGAGATTACATGGATATGCATATTTTTTCGTGAGACACCATAATCCGGTCACAGATCCTTGGCATTTTGCCTGTTTTAACCCTCATCATGTTTTGAGTTCAGCTTGTGCCTAACTATTTCTCTTTCTCTCTCTCTCTCTGACTTTTTTCCCTCTTTCTCTGAATATGTCTCATTCATCTCCTCCCTCACCCCACCACACCCCCCCCCCCTCCCCCCGGCCCTCTCCCTGCTCACACACACACACACTGCATGTTCTGCAAACAGCATGTTCTGCAAGGCGTGCGACGGCCCCTGTGATAAGGTGTGCTATTCAAAGCTCATTGCCTCGGTGGACGCTGCACAGGCTCTTCAGGGCTGCACTGTCATCAAAGGAAACCTCCAGATCAACATCCGGCAGGGGAGTAAGTACTGGGCCATGACCAACACACTCAACATAGGATTGGAACAAGCACACAGTTATGTCATTTGAGAAATAATAAGACATACAGATTTGAGTGAAAGGAACAACTCTGGTGGTAATACATCTATCCTGCCCATAAAATTCCATATGTTTTACTTTATGCAATAAGTTACTGTTAGTGTTGTGCACCAGTTAAACAGCTGTCATGTGGAACAGTTTCAGGCTATTGTTTTTGCGTCTGTCTCTCCCTCTCTATATCTGTATCTGTGTCTTCCCTTTGCCCAGAGAATATTGTGTCAGAGCTGGAGAGCTTCATGGGTTTGATTCAGACTGTGACAGGTTATGTCAGGATCCGCCACTCTCACACGCTCACCTCTTTCTCCTTCCTGAAGAATCTCCGCTACATCAATGGCGAGGAACTGTTGGAAGGGTAAGTTATATGTATATGCATTTAGTATCTATATACACGCATTCATACTTTATGTATGTTTATGTTATACATACAGTACACCAATAATAGATATAATAATGGGACATCAAGAAGACACCCATTTCATGTTTCAATACTAGGCCCCATTGTGATCTCACCTGCTTTTTGCATACATTTTTATTTAACTTAGATAATTCATTTGTTTTAATTCATACTTCTTTTTGTACTTATATCTTGTATGTGTTACTCTAATCCTCTAATATAGGTTAAGTGATCACACTATTTGTAAAAGGTGTTCCCCAAGGAAATGTCCAACTCAGATAGCTCTGTAGTTTGAAATTCCTTACATCCAAAGAAGGGGCAACTGCACACGGCTGCTCAGAGGGATGTTTCATTTAGAGATGGATCCTGGGAAATACCAAAGTCATGCAGTAATTACTGCTGTTGACAGACTGGCATCTGCTCAGCCAAGTTTGTGTAACATCACAAACCCAGCTAGGGCTCTGGGTGGTTGGCAGGGAGTTGTTTATCAGGGAGGGAAGGTGACTGTGAGGGTCGTGGGAGAACCATTTCCCTCCGACATCTCTCCCATGATCTAGGGTTTCATTGGTTATGTCGATCTGAGCAGTAGCGCAAAGATACACACATTCATTTTCCCCATCCCAGTTTGGAAGAGGACAGTGACCTCCAGCTAGTCTGCTGGTTCCCCCTCTCAGTGGTGGTGTCCCCACTGTAGGCATGCATGTCCGCGGGTGCACCGCCTGCCCCTCAGGGTAGCCATTTTTGTCCAGCCGCTTGGGAAGCAGCAGGCTCCCGATACCCACGTGGCCAATACCGGACACCTGATCCGCTTGCACGGCTCGTCTTAACATAGCGCACTCAAGCGAGGCAAAACTGGGCCAGATGATCCACATTCTGTCACAGTGTCACATTACCCCTCATCTGGCAAAAACTAAGTAGGCAGAAGAAGAGAGTCTTTTTTGCGTTGAGCTCACCCTATTGTTGTACACTTGAAAAAAACACAGCTGATGATTAAAAAAGTATGTTCCAATCTCTTTTTTCTCTTTCTCTCTCTCTGCCATGCTCTCTTCCTCCCTCTTTCGCTATCAGTATGTATGCTTTCTCGGCTGTGGACAACCAGAATCTCCAGTCCTTGTGGGACTGGAACCAACACAATCTGACCATCAAAGCCGGGAAGCTGTTCTTCCGCCAGAACCCCAAGCTGTGCGAGTCGGACATTTTCACTATGTGGAACAAGACTGGCGTCAAAGAGAAGATCGAGGTGGCCGATGTCCGGAACAATGGCGAACGGGCAAGCTGTGAGTTGACCAACACCATCCTATCCCCACGGATGTCTTGGGAGCCTGCTGAGGCTCTTGCATTGTTACTGCACCACCACATCCGCGAGTGTGTTTGTTATTCCGAGGTGGCCTTTTGTAGACAGTTTGTATGTCTGAGTTGTTTTGCTCTTCTGTGGTGATCCAGCCCAATGGGGCTGCAGTCTCGAGTTTAAGTTTAAGTGTGGTCGGTACAAGACGCCCCGAACAGCGTCCAGTGATGTGACTGGAGTTTGGACAGCGGATAATTGCTCTGCCTACAGGCGGGATGTCAGATGCTTCTCGGGTGGGGAGGGGGGCTTTGTGCTAAGGTCTCTGATCTCGCCACCATGTGAACTCTGCATTCATTTGTGGCAATTGGAGAAAAACAGCTTGTCCTTATTCAACCATTTGCTGAAGTCTGTGTAGAATCGCAGACAACAAACACTGTTGCTAAGGTTAGGTTTTAGTTATGGTTATGGTTGCTTAGCGGATGTTTTTATCCAAATTCAACTCGTTAGGTTTAGATTAAGCCTCACAAAGAGTCTGTTTTGACATGTGTATCAGTGTGTGTGCCTGCAATGATGCATCATATCTGTCCACACAGGCCACACATACATGCTGAAGTTTAAATCCAACTCAACTTCAAGTAACAAAATCAAGTTAACGTGGGAGCGATACCGACCTCCGGACTACCGACATCTCATCAGCTTTATTGTTTATTATAAAGAAGCGTGAGTATTTCAAAAGGCCCAGTGATATCATCTCATTCAATAACTGTTGCAGCAGATATTTCCTAAGACCTAATCAATCAAACACCAGATTGAAGAGATTGAAACAAAAGATGATTTGGATGAGTTTGCACACACACTGACAATACAACACCCTATAACTAACACTGCTGCTACATATAATTGATAACAATGAGTAACATCATTTATGCATTTACCAGACACTTTTTATCCAAGGCAATCTATCTATCTATTTTTCTATCAATTTACAGTTTTTTATGACATTCCTATTAGTGTGGTCCCTGTCTGCTATGTTAAGACTGACAAATTGAAGCCTTTAAAGGCACATTTGGAAGCAGTAGTGACTACTGCTCGGATTTGATAAAAAAATATTTTCTGTCTGGCGTCGGCCAGTTTGGCCAGACTTCACGCTCAGTCCCACTGATGTGCTATGCTATTCCTCCCTTCTGCTTTCTCTGGCTCCAAACGTAGACCCTTCCAAAACATCACAGAGTTTGATGGGCTGGACGGCTGCGGCTCCACCAGCTGGACCATGGTGGACGTAGATCTCCCACGGGACAAATCAATTGATCCCGGCGTGCTGCTGTCATCGCTCAAGCCATGGACTCAGTACGCCATCTTTGTCAGAGCCATCACGCTGGTGATGGAGGAGCATCAGTCACTGGGAGCTAAAAGTGAGGTGATCTACCTCAGGACCAGTCCCTCAGGTGAGGTGACAACACTGCACATGTGTGTAAACACACACACACACATGCATGCACACACACGCACATCTGTCTATGAACTGCATTTGCCTTTTCTCACTCATCTACATGTGTTGTTGCTCAGAGCCCTCAATGCCACGGGATGCCCGGGCATATACCAACTCGTCCACCTCCCTGGTGGTGAAGTGGTCTCCTCCCCTCTCACCCAACGGGAACATGACTTACTACCTGGTGCGCTGGCAGCAGCAGCCTGAGGACCGGGAACTCTACCAGCACAACTACTGCCCCAAGGGTGAGTGTGTTCTTTGACCTATGACCTCTTAACCCTCACCTCTTTCACCTCACTCATACTTATGTGTCCTTATGTGATCTAGTAATCCAAGCATGGATCTGCACCTTTCAAAGTGTCTGTTTTTATGTAGTGGTACTATTTACAGTGAATCAGTGCATTTCAGGTGAACCCATCCTCAACCACCCCCAACCTAGCACCGAGGATGGGGTCACCCAAAAGCATTTGCACTGATTCGCTGTAAATAGTCCATGGAAGTTGTGAGATCATTAAACCCACTTTTTGTATGGGCATCTCAGTCTCTGAGTGCAGGCTTTGGTTTGTTGTGATCCTTCTGTAATGGGATAGCAGTTTGTTTGTTTCCTCGACAGTCACCTCGTCATGTCTGTTTCTCCTGTCCATTTACCAAGTTACTCCTCAGTTTCCTATTTCTGATACCTGCCCTCCTCCTTGAACACCTTTGTTATGCTCCCTTCTTTCCTTCACAAACTTGTTTCTTCTCATGTACTTATGTTGTCTTTGCTTTTCACGTCTGTGTTCCTCGCTTCTCTGCCCCCAATGCAGAGCTGAAGATCCCCATCCGCATCTCAGCCACCACAGTCGCAGAGATGGAGGAGGACACCAAGCCCACCAAGTCCGACGCCATGGGGCTCGACAAGGGTCCCTGCTGCCCTTGCCCCAAGACGGCTCTCGACCTGAAGCGTGAGATCGAGGGCCGCAAGTTGCGCAATGCCTTTGAGAACTTCCTGCACAATATCGTCTTCATGCCAAGGTGAGAGCAGCACACTTTGCAGTGTCTCGGTCTGGGGTCTATTTCCCAAAACCATAGTTGCTAAGTGAGTTAGCAACTTTGTTGGTTGCAATGCTGGTTAGCAACTGTGGTTTTGGGAAATGGACACCTCAGTGCCTGAGACTATCGCCAGTCTCTCACCAGCAGAGGAGCCCCAGCACATGAGAGAAGGTTTAGAGAGAGAGTGAGATGGAGGGAGCCAGCTGGCTCAGTGTGTCCGAGGGTCTTGTTTTGTTCTCCATGCTTTACAGCTCCCATTCAAAGGCCCTTTTCTTCTCTCTGTTTTCTCCTCCGCTGTTTTTCCTCCCATCTTCCTCGTCTTTCCTGGAGTGCGATTATCAAAAGGGTTGAGCTCATGCGCTCGGGGCTGTTTTGTTTAGCGAAATTAGATCCAGAGCTGGATCCCTTGGAGCAGGAGGAGATCTTACGGATAATTATTCCGACGTGGGTCAGACAAAATGAGGAACCTTGATGGGGGTGGAGTGTGTGTGTATATGTGTGTGTGTGCTGTGGGGTGGTGGTGGTCTGGAATAGGATGACAGGTTTGGGATTGGTGGGGGGGGGGTATGGTATGGTTAAAACCAGGACACTGAACCTGCACCAACGCCATAGGGCTGGTGTGGCTGTCCCGTTGCCAGGGCGACACTGGCAGCCTCATCTGATGCAGTAGCTGGCCTTAATTAAGAGAACACAAACACCGCCATGAGAGAGAGAGAGACACTGAGACAGAGAGAGAGAGAAAGAGAGAAAGAGAGTGAGGGATGAAGAGTGATAAAGAGGGTGGGGGGAGAGAGAGAGAGAGACAGAGATAGAGAGGAAGGGAGGGAGAGAGAGAGAGAGAGAGAGAGAGAGACCTGATTAATGAGCCTGAAGGAGCGTAACATCTTTGTTTTCCAGAATGGAGAGTGACAACTGCTTCGTGTTATCCGTTTACCTTGCTTGTGGCTACAGCTCTTGGCTTGTTCTGCAGACCTCCTCCCTGCATCCTGTGACCTAATAGGACACACACACGCAGATACAGACACACACGGATTACGCATGCAATCATGAGATCTGATTCAGGGCCATCTCAGGCCACATATCCCTAACGCCCCACTCAACAAGTGAGTCTGCTTTTGTGTGTGTATGTGTGTGTGTGTGTGTGTTTGTATGACTCCCTTCTACTGGGGACAGTTCCACGTCAGCAGCAGAGGCAACAGTGGTAGTGACAGGCAGGCTATCAGTTGTCTATGTGTGTGTGTGTCTGTGTGTGTGTGTGTGTCTGTCTGTGTGTCTGTGGGTGTGTATGTGGGTGTGTGTGTGTGTGTGGCGTTGGGTGGGGGGGGGTGGTGACATACTTCTGCACAGTCAGAGTAGCAGTGGGAGCAGAGCAGACGATTTAAATGTAAATCAGACTCTCCCCGTGGAGCAAATGCTAGCTCACACACACTCCTTATCACACATATGCATACTCACAGACACAGACACAGACACACACACACACACACACACACACACACACACACATGCTTTCAGTACAGCTTGAGAATGCACATTCACTCTTCTCCCTCCCTTAATGTGTGATTCCCACATTAAAATAAGGATTAAAATTCAGCTCCCATCTCCAGGCTTGAGCTAGGGTAGATGCATTTCTCTTATCACGCATCTGGACAGAGAGTTCTCTTAAAATATGTAAACATGCCAAGGTGTGTGTATGTGTGTGTGTTTGTGTGTATATGCTGTGGGACTTCTTCATCAAGATAGTGTATAGTCTGAGACGTAATTAACATGAAGGAAAGAAGAGAGGAGTAGAGTAGAGAAGAGTAGAGAAAAACAGTAGAGTTGAGGGTAAAGTAATAGAGGACAAAAAAGTCAAAGTGTACTTTATTTCACTTTGACTTTTGACTTTTTTGTCCTCCATTACCTCTTCGTAAACTCTACTCTGATGATGATGAGGAGGAGAGGAGTAGTTACAATAGAATAGAATAGAGAAAAATAGGATAGAATAGAATAGAGAAGGATAGGATAGAATACAATAGAGAATGATAAGATAGAATAGGATAGAATAGAGAAGAAAAGGAGGGAGAGGTACAGAAGAGTGGAAAAGGAGTATAAGTATAAGTAGCTTTTATTGTCAATTTCTTCACATGTACAAGACATACAAAGGAATCAACATATATTTCTCACTCCCCCTGTGGTGGGGAGAGCAAGAGGTCGCTGTGTCTAGGGACGTGCCACCAATGTTTCAGATTGGGGGGGATGAAAGGCACAATACAGCATAACATGAGGAGAGAGGAGGAGAGAAAAAAAAATAGGAGCAGAATAGAATTGAATAGATACAAGGATACAAGGAAAGTTTACTGTCACACGCAGTGAAATTTTGAGACTGAGGGAGAGTAAAATAGAGTAGAGTAGAGTAGAGTAGAGAGACTGAGGGAGAGTAAAATAGAGTAGAGTAGAGTAGAGTAGAGAGACTGAGGGAGAGTAAAATAGAGTAGAGTAGAGTAGAGTAGAGAGACTGAGGGAGAGTAAAATAGAGTAGAGTAGAGTAGAGAGACTGAGGGAGAGTAAAATAGAGTAGAGTAGAGTAGAGTAGAGAGACTGAGGGAGAGTAAAATAGAGTAGAGTAGAGTAGAGAGACTGAGGGAGGGCACGCCTACATAGTGGGCAAGTGGAGCCATATCAGGCCATGTCGATTCTGTCCTTCTATTCTCCCGCCCTCTAGCCTCAGCTGTTAGCCGAGTGCCAGACCCAGTCCCCTCTGTACTCCCCCCACCCCCACCCCCGCCCCTCACCTGACGTCACCCTGGTGACGCACACGTCTAAGCCTGCCGCATCGCATGTCTCTCGAGGGATCAGCGCCCTGGCACCAGCTCTTTAAGGCGCAGCTGCCACACTGCTCCACGCCACGCCATGCCCTGGCGCGCCACGCCACGCTACACTACACCCTCATGCTCTGTGGCTGTGCTGCACCCATGTCGGTTGCCCCTGTCTGCATCGCTCACCCCCTTATGCCCTCACCCACCCATGTCGCAGCCCGACTTGCCATGCCATCTGGCCGGCGACTCCGGGCTGGCACTGTCTAAGCTGTCATCTGCCTGGCCTGGCGCGCCTGACCTGACTCAGCCGTCAGAGGCACGAGGCGCTCTTGATGCCCGGCCAGGGCCCGTGGCTTAGGGGGCCCAACGGGGCCGGCACTGGAAGCTGCTGGGCTGCATCCAGAGGGTCCCTGTGAATGCCACTGCATGTGTGTGTTTGTGTATTACTGTGTGTGTGACTGTGAGAGAGAGAGAGTGGCACGAGTGCCCTTGCGTTAATGCCACTTTTAAAGTGCACTCGTTTCGTGGGCCTTATGACAGGCAGCGGGGGCTTAAGAAGGGAAGGAAAGGAGGATAACATGAAGAGACACCCAGGGCAGTGAAAGGACACCGGTGGAGAGAAAGAGAGAGAGAGAGAAAGAAAGGGGGTGTGGTGTTGGAAAAAGATCACATAGGGACAGGATGAGAAGAGAGGAAATTCTAAGAGCACTTAGCCACAGTATGCGTGTATTGTGTGTGTGTGTGTGTGTGTGTGTGTGTGTGTGTGTGTGTGTGTGTGTGTGTGTGTGTGAGTGAGAGAGAGAGAGAGAGTCCTGGATCTTGCTGCTGGCCACTGTTGGTTCATCTTTAGGTACGGAGGCTCCTCAGAGTTCACTGGCCTCCCCAACTGATAAGCTGACTGACTCAGGCACTGCAAAAAATCGAATTGCCCTCTCTCTCTCTCTCTCTCTCTCTCTCTCTCTATCTATCTATCTATCTATCTGTCAATCTTCTCTTGACGTTGTTCATGTTATCCTTCACATCGTCATTTCAGCTCATTGCGTTGTCTTTTTTTGTGTTCATGCGTATCAGCAGTTTGTTCCATGTCCAGTTTACATGTAGCGTCCACCATGATACATCATCACCCCACTAATCAGCTCATATCAAAAAAGTCCATCCCCCTACCCACAGATTACTTCCTCATAGCAACTGTGGGCTGACTGTCGAATTTTTGCAGAGATCCCGAGCGTGCCAATCGCTACGCGACCGCGGCGGGCGCCTCTAGGTAAGGTGTCCGTGCTGCCAGAGCGTTGGGGTGTCGGAGGGTTTTGGGTTCAGGGGTGGGATTGGGCTCCCTGTCGGTGTTGTGGAAGCTGCCTCTGTGCCAACAGTTTTACGTCCATCACGTCTGGTGAGCCGCTGTCGTCGCTAACGCTAAAGTCAACGCCAATGCCTGCATGTTGCCCGCGGATGGATTCCACCTGCAGCGTCCGACTCCCCATCCCCATCCCCTTCCAACCATCCTGCCCTCCCACCATCCTGCCAACGCCAAGCTTACTTATTTCTGTTCTGACCAGCAGGCAGGGAGGCGCTGTGTGTATTGGCTTTGTCTCTCAGTTTGGTGTCATTTTCCCATTCCCCACAAACAGCCTCGTTTTGTTGTGATCTATTTTATGTTGATGTTCACTGATTACTTTTGACATGTTTTTTTTGTACACACCCATACTGCACAAATATGAACACACACAAACACAAACAGAAACACACACATTCATTGAGAATGTTTCTAATTATGTAGAAATTACAGAGAAAACCCCTAAGCTCTAACACATCATTGAGTGACATAGGTTGGTGTGACATAGCCTGTCCACCAGGAGAGAGGGAAGATGAGATGCTTTCTCTATGCTGTGGATTTGTTAGTGTGTTGTTACAGTAAAAGTGTGCTTGATGCAAAATGCAAATGTTTTGTTTGCAATCTCTCAAAAGAATGCCAGCTTTGTCCTCCCTCCCTCTCCATGTGCTTAAAAGACAGTAAATTAGTCTCCTATTCAGTGTGAGTAGTACAGAAGGTGTTCTTTTTCTAAGCCAAGGAAAGGGAGTTATCTGGATAATTAAACAGTAGTGAGAGGTGGCCTGACCTATACAGCTGTGCTCTCTTTTCTTCTCTTCTCTTTTCTTTTCTCTTCTCTTCTTTTCTTTTCTCCTCTCTTCTTTACTCTTCTCTCTTCTGCTCTCATCTTCTTTCTTCTCTTCTCTTTTCTTTCACTCTAGTCTCCACCTATACCTCCTTTCATTTTTTTCTCCCCTCTGCTCCCTTACTTTCTGTTATCTTCTCCTCTCCTTTCCCTTCCATTGTCCTTCTCTTCTGTCCTTCCCTCTACACTCCTTTTCTCATTCTCTCTCTTCATGTGTTCTAGACCCCAGGAGCGTCGGAAGAGGGATCTTTTCGGCATTGCCAACGAGACACTCCCAGGGCACAGCCTGGGCCCCAATGGCTCAGTTGTTGACGGCAACCTCACAGACAAGGTGCTGGACAAAGAGTACCCCTTCCAGCAGGACAATGTGGAGTCAGAGATGATGGAAATCTCTGGTTTGCAGCCCTTCACCGTCTACCGCATCGACATCCATGCCTGCAACCGAGACGTCCCGCGCTGCAGCGCCGCCACCTTCGTCTTCTCACGCACACGGCCCGCAGGTCAGGCCTCATGTGCAGTGCACGCGCGTGTGTGTGTGTGTGTGTGTGTGTCTGTGTGTGTGCATGTATGTGTGTGTGTGTGTGCATGTGTGTGTGGAGTGGAGCAGCAGTGGAGCAGCAGCACACTAACTCCATGTGTGTTTTGTGTCCCCTTGCATGTCCACAGCGCATTCGGATGACATCCCGGGGCCGGTGCTTCACGAGCGGGAGGAGGGGGGCTCCATACTTCTCCGCTGGCCCCAGCCCCCACACCCCAATGGCCTCATCCTCATGTATGAGATCAAGTACAGCCTCGCCAATGAGGTCAGTAGCACACCCAGGGCAGCGGCTGAAAATATGTGTGTGTGTGTGTGTGTGTGTGTGTGTGTGTGTGTGTGTGTGTGTGTGTGTGTGTGTGTGTGTGTGTATGCGTGTGTGTGTGTGTGTGTGTGTGTGTGTATGCGTGTGTGTGTGTGTGTGTGTGTGTGTGTGTGTGTGTGTGTGTGTGTGTGTGTGTGTGTGTGTATGCGTGTGATACATTGAGAGTTAATGTGTACACTAATGTGAGAGGATATTTTGTTGCAGATGTGTACGTGTATATACTGTAGACAGATATAATATACAGGATGTCTCTGTGAGTGTGTGTGTGTGTGTGTGTGTGTGTGTGCATTTGCTGTCTGATGTTTTATTTTGCTGTATTAGTGTTTTATAGTTGTAGTTGTTTGATTTGTTTTATATAGCTGTGTTTTGTAATATAATGCATTTATGGTTGTGTGTGTTTGTATGCGTGTGTGTGTGTGTGTATTTGTGTTGTAGCCTGAGAAGCTCGAGTGTGTGTCACGGCAGCAATACCTGCTTCATAAAGGAGCACGCCTGACTAACCTGAGCCCTGGCAACTACTCTGCCCGGGTCCTACCCACCTCCCTGGCAGGCAACGGCTCCTGGACCAAACCTGTCTTCTTCTACATCACCCAGCCTAATGGTACAGCACACACACTGTGTACAATATGAGATCAAACACACACACACACACCAACTGTGCAAAGACTTACAGTACATAAGAGGAATGCTTGACAACCTAAAAAACATTAAGGCCCTGTTTACACATATTTAGATAATTTTATAAATGAATATTTTTTTATATGTTTATTTTTTAAATTGTGTTTACACCTATCCAGTGGAATCCAGAAAATACAGCATTTTTTTTTTAATTTTCCACTTTGGAGGTAATTTTAAAAAATATCCGTTTGAGAAGGCTAAAACTCTGTGTAATCAAAAAGCCCAAACAGATAAAATAAAAAAAATATCAGTTTATAAAAATATCTAGATACGTGTAAACAGGTAAACGTGTAAATATGTCTTAAACAAATAAGGTAGGTTGTGTCTCTGCTTTTTCGGGTGAACGCAGTGTGTGCTTCTCTCCACAGTGGACTATGACAACGCTCTCTACCTGATCATCATGCTGCCCATCGTCATCATTCTCCTTATCGTCATCGGCATCACCACACTTGTCTTCTTCAACAGGAAGAGGCAAGTACTCCAACGCACACACACACCCACCCACACACACACCCACCCACACACACACACACACTCACACACACACAAACACTTCCTATGGCCAAAACCACTGCTGCAATTATACTACATCGCTGTTCTTGGCTTTATGATGGAGCTAGAGGGATGAAACATGTAATTATGACTGGCTATTTTTTAAGTAGAGATTTGCTGTAGGTTTTGTCTACCAAAACAACAAGTCAGTCACCTCACAAATTATCTGGGAATTTACATATCATCCACTGTGATAATTGACTGAAACCTCATAAATTGCAATTGAATTTAATACAAAAAATGTATATTTATAAAAATAAAGTGGTTGAATCTTTTGATTTGGAGTGTGTGTATGTAACTATGTTATGATGATCATGTGCTTGTTATGAGCTAATGAGTAGACTTGGCCTCCATATATGTTCATTATAGCCCGGTGGCTTGTGATGCCTGGTGGCCTGTGTCAGTGTCTTGTGATGTATTGCCTGTTAACGGCATTGCTGACTGGTTGTGTATGGTTCACTCCCCACAGGAATGAGAACAGACTTGGGAACGGGGTCTTGTACGCGTCGGTTAATCCAGAGTACTTCAGTGCTGCAGACAGTGAGTAGGGCACAACACACACCAGGATTCACACGACGAAACACAAGATGCACGTAAAGAAAACACACACACATACACACTCAGCTATATGCCATACGCACAGACACACACACACACACACACACACACACATTTTATACTGCTGCATCACTGCATTATGATGAGTGATGGAACATGGAACAAAATAAGGAATAAAATAATGAAGATAACACTTCACCTACTCTGTATCCATAAATCAATAAGAGTTAATTTTTTTGCGGTGTGTGTGTGTGTGTGCTCTTTAGTGTATGTACCGGATGAGTGGGAGGTGCCACGGGAGAGGATCACCATGTGTCGAGAGCTGGGACAGGGCAGCTTTGGCATGGTGTACGAGGGCATCGCCCGGGGCGTGATCAGGGACGAGCCGGAGACCCGCGTGGCCATCAAGACGGTCAACGAGTCGGCCAGCATGCGTGAGCGCATTGAGTTCCTCAACGAGGCTTCCGTGATGAAAGAATTCAACTGCCACCACGTGGTGAGAAATCACACACACACAAACACACACATACACACACACATACAAGCACACAGACTGACTTAAAAAGCATGATATTATATCTACTAAAAACATGAAATTACATCTATTCATATTCTGCCATGTTGACTCTAGAGTTTTATAGTCTCTTGAGCTGTTGAGCAGGCAGTTCCCAGCACCAGTCGAAGTAAAAAAAAATGGCTAGTGCAAAGTGATACTGGAGTTCTCAGTAAAAAGTCTTATAACCTTTTCTCCACACACAGTAGCTCTCTCTCTCTCTCTCTCTCTCTCTCTCTCTCTCACACACACACACACACACACACACAGAAAGAAAGAGAGAGAGAGAGAGAGCAGTTAGCACCTCATAACCAGCCCCAGCCTCTCAGAGAAGTTCCATTTTGAAATTGGCTGAATAATTCAGGTTGAAAGTAAATCTGTACTTTGCTGAGAGCTCTTGATGTCTGTGATTTTCAGCTTTTAAGAAGTGTTGGATATGGTAATGACCCCGGTTAGTGGAGACTCTATGGGAATAATAATAATAGTATTTTAATAGCAAAAGAGAGGGTTTTGAGGAGTAGCATTACTGTCACAGTGTCTCATATGCTTGCTTTCCTCTCCTGTGATCCAGGTGCGACTGTTGGGCGTGGTCTCTCAAGGACAGCCAACCCTGGTGATAATGGAGCTGATGACGCGAGGGGACCTGAAAAGTCACTTACGATCATTCCGCTCAAAAGATGTAAGCATGCAGGCAAACACACACTTATTCACCCACCCTCTCTCTCTCTCTCTCTCACACACACACACACACACACACAAACACACACACTTAAACACCTAAATTAATCATGTGTCTGAATATACACACTGATCAGTATATTTAGTCAACTATTTACACCCACTGTAAGATTCACACACACACACAAAAACACACACACACATACTCCACCAGAGTACCATAGATACGCTCTATATACAAAGGCTCATACAAGAGCTAAAAAAAGCCTCTGCTGCCCATCTGAAGAGGCTCGTCAGACACACAATCTTCAGTGTGTTTGCGATGCATTGGAGGAGGCCTCTCATTGGAGAGAGATGAGTCACTGCTCATATCACACCAGCTCATGATTCATGCATCAACAGCCCAGTCTAGACATGCGGAGGAGACGGAGGTGGGGGTGGGGGTGGGGTGTTACAGACCGACAGATGAATGGATCAAGAGGCTGAAAGTAGATGTAGAAAACGATGGAGAGATATGAAAAAAAGTAAAGAAAGAGAAAAAGAAATCACCAAGAGGGTTATAGAGCTATGCTGGGGATGCACTCACCCAAAACATACAAGCAGATGTGTGTGTGTGTGTGTGTGTGTGTATGATGAAATAGAAGTTGTATTCATGCTGTGTGTCTCCCCCACACCTCCACCAGCAACAGGGCTCATGCAGTCAGGTGCTGCCGCCTCTGAAGAAGATGATTCAGATGGCGGGGGAGATTGCCGATGGCATGGCTTACCTCAACGCTAACAAATTTGTGCACAGAGACCTGGCTGCCAGGAACTGCATGGTGGCTGAGGACTTCACCGTCAAGATAGGAGGTGAAGAGAACAGTCACTCTTGTGCCAAACACACACACACACACACACACACACTTAAGCACCTAAATGAAATACACTCATGCACGCGTCATACACACATCCAAGCCCAATTCCATTATGTCTCTCTCTTGTTCACTCTGTCTCACCCGTGCAGAAGTCCTCCCCTCACAACGAATCCATCCAAAACACACACTAAAGTCAGTCTCCTTCCAAAACAAGCATGCAGAGATCTCTTTCAAGGGGATCCCAGAGAGAGAGAGAGAGACAGAGAGAGAGAGAAAGAGAGAGAGAGAGAGAGAGAGAGAGAGAGAATAAACATACACATTGGACAGAAAGTAAGAGGGGAGAGAGAGACAGAGGCAGACAAATGAAGACACACAAATGGGGGAAGAAAGAGAGAGGTACAGAGAGAGAGAGAGAGAAAGAG
>JAIFZK010000007.1:12717500-12752500 GCA_027481765.1 Tenualosa thibaudeaui
ATAAACACAAGGGTTTTTTTTTTTTTGAGGGAGCAGGGGTGTGTGTTTCTGCATGTGTGTGTGTGTTTTGGGGGGGGGGGGGGGGGGGTTAGTAGTTTTGTATTTTCTTCTTGCCTGAGTTCTTCCTCCCCCTCCTTTGTGTTATCCATGTTGCTGATGGTTTCAGATTTATGTCCTCCTGCCATACGGTTGTTCTGTACTGTAACGCAAGTAAAAGGCCACACTCACAACCTCGGGTGGCCTCTGACTTATCCTCACTTGGCTGTTGCTGGGGCCCGTTGATAAGGACTCAGTCAGCGGTTGCGTCAACGGACGTAAATCACGTCAGATGAGCGAGAGCCTTGACTCTGGAAACTTGGAGCTGCAGACTGCCTGTGGGGTGGGGTGTGTGTGTGCGTGTGTGTGTGTGTGTGTGTTTGTGTGTTGCAGAGTGGACATGGGTTTGCGTGCAAGTGCGTTTTGTTGTCCAAGAGTGCATGTCTCTGTATGTGTGTGTGTGTGTGTTTGTGTGTGTGGGAGGTTGTTTGGGAAGACACATTCATAGGAGGTTATTGTACGGCCACTGCTCATCATTGCACAAGTACTTTGTTGTTTTTGCTCTGGACTTTTGATAGTGTGTTCGTGCCTTTGTGGCATCCTCAATACTTTATCCAGTCCCTTAAAGGAAATGTTTACATGGCTTTCTCTTGTGAGTGCGTCAGCACCCCCCACTCTCAATGCACGTAAACAGGATGATGGTGATGTGTTTCAAGGTTAACTCAAGGCTAACTCTCTTTTACTTCCACAGGTCATTTGGCATGGTGTGTGTGTGTGTCTATGTGTGTGTGTCTATGCGTGTGTGTGTTTGTATTGACCTCTCTCTCTTACCTCCTGTAGGTCATTTGGGGTGGTTCTGTGGGAGATAGCCACCCTGGCGGAGCAGCCCTATCAGGGTATGTCCAATGAGCAGGTGCTGCGCTTCGTCATGGAGGGAGGCCTGCTGGACAAGCCAGACAACTGCCCCGACATGCTGTATGTACACACACACACACACACACACACACACACACATTCACTCACTCATTCTCTGTCTCATACACACACACACGCACACACACACACACACAGAGTCTTTGTTACTCTGTCAAACACACACACACACACACATGCACCTGTGCCACCACCCCCACCTTGACCCTTATATATAAAGTGTTCTCTTTTCAATGAGAAGTCCACCCTGAAAGGGAAGCTTTGTCACAGGCACTTGCCCTCCTTTCTTGTTCCCTCTTACATTCTCTCTCTCTCACTCCTTCCCTCTATCCCTCTTTCTCCACCTCCTTGCTGAAATGCAGCCCCTGTACTCGTGTACTACGGTGTCTTTGTGCGGCGTTTCATGTTCTGGGCCGTGTGAAGTGAAAAGGTTAGAGAGGCCCTCAGAGGGAACCAAGAGCTTTGCTACAGAATCTGAGCAGCGCATCAGCTGACACCAGAGAGAGAGAAAGGGAGAGTTAGAGAGAGGGAGAGAGAGACAGGGCTCAGGAGTGGAGTAAGTGGAGAGAGGGTGGTAAGGGGGTGTATCAGTGAGAATGCCAGCGAGAATAGCTGCCCCCGAGCCAAGTGTGGGCTCTCCGAGTGAACGACTGACTGCCTGACAGCTGGCATTTACGTCATGAGTTTAAAGAGAGGTGACTGACATCATGTGCTAACCCCCCACCCCCACACCCACCCCCCACTCCCCGTCCAAACCCCCAGCACCTCCACCCCCACCCTCACCCCCCCTGCCTTGCTCGCTGTGCGCTGGAGTAGAGTCTAGGTCCATAGAAGGGATGCCGGGGCTGCAGCGATTGAGGGATACCAGGCATTCCTCACAGGGATCAGTGTCTACCCACCCACCCCCAAACCCCCAACCCACCCCCACACGTCCCCCAACCCCACACCCCAGTCTCGCCTGCACTGACACCATCCATGCGCTAGCTGAGACCAGGGGAGGAGATGGACTCTTAAGGAAGATAGTAGAGTGAGCAGACTTGCATAACAAAGACATTAAGTCAGGGGACCATGGACAGTGGACTTTTTTGGTCACATCCTTAATGCCAATAAAACAGATTTTACGATGTAAATCATTATGTGAGATATGAGGATTTGTTTTATTCAGTTCTAGAAGTCACATGAAAAAAAAATATGACTAATTATTCTCGCTCATGTTCTGTCACATGCATAGCGCTGGAATAGTCACATGCTACAGACAAAACAATGCAAGCAGTGGTGGACAGGAGCCACTGGAAACAAGTGCATGGATCACTCTCAGACAATTGGTGATCCAGTAAGACATAAAAAATTAAGTTCTACAGTCAGGCGGCCAGCCAGCCAGTTAGTGGAGCAGAACGGACCACACCCAGGCGAACAGAGAGACATGTCAAAAACACAGAGTGACAGAACGACAGAGTTGGAAAGAGAGACTCACAAACTGTAAGGACAGATAACCCTAATTTTAGACAGAAGGAGAGTTCGGCTTCTGTCTTGACAGATAGATAGATAGATAGATAGATAGATAGATAGATAGATAGATAGATAGATAGATAGATAGATAGATAAGGGAGATGAGTTTTGTAAGAAACGCACTTTACAATTAGGTCACAATGAGGACAGGCTGATCTATTGACAGCATGAGACAGATGGGAATCATTTACTACTCAGAGTACAGTACATATCTCTCTCTCTCTCTCTTTATCTCTCTCTCTCTCTCTTCTGCTTTTCCCCTGCTGGGCTGATCTCAACCTGATGGCATGTGGTCTTCCCCCTTCTCTCTTTTTCTCTCTCACTGTCGGTCGACGACTGACCTCACCTTACTTACAGACGACGGGCTGTGTTGTTGTGGAGACACAAACCCCCAGTTGCCATGGCAGCCCTAGTGTGCTGTCCTGTGAGCCGTAGTGCGTGGACAGGGTTGGACAGGATGAACGGATACTGGGGGATGGTGGGTGGTAAAGATGAGGGTGGGGGTGGAGTGTGTGTGTGTGTGGGGGGGGGGACATATGGAGTTTTGTTCTGTCACCCCCTTGTTTGATCCGAGTGGCTGCTGACTTTGATACAGGTCTTTGAAACTGGTCCAGATTACTCGTGTGGATCAGATCTGAGAAAGGCACAGAAAGATGCATAAGGAACAAAAATAAGCAAAAACAAGAGCAAAAAAACAAGGGAAAAAGCATAGAAAGGATAGGGATCACAACCATCACAAATATCACATTTTGTTGAGATCTTGTCTCTAACCACTGTGACAACAGTGATTTACTGTATTACATTGTTAAGGTCATTTCCCTGTTCAATATACTGGCTGTTGGAGTAGCTTTGAAAGAGTAGTGGAGTAATGTACAGCCCTCACAGGTGTGTGACATATATTTGATGACTGTTGCTTTATTTAGACGTGTGGTGCTGTTGAGATCAGTGAGTTCTTGGGTGTCAGCTGTTGAAAACTTCTCATGATCACAGCCTGAATGAAGTAAAAAATGAATGGAAAGTGAGGTGAAGAAATGAAGGAATGAGTGAGTGATTGAATAAATGAATGAATGGATATGCCTTACAGCAGTAAGGGTTTGGTTACAAATAGTGTCTGACACTAATTCACTTAAAATGACATCAAAAATGGAAAGTAGTAGAGTCCCAGTAAATTAAATCCTGATGTGCACCTAATTGTGTATGCATGTGTGTGTGTGTGTGTGTGTGTGTGTGTGTGTGTGTACACAGGTGTTTGCAGCTACTTCTGTCTAACAGTGATTGTGTGTGTGTGTGTTTTGTGTGCGTGTAAATATGTACTGGTGTGTGAGTGTGCACTGGATGACAGGCTAGCTGTATTTACCGTAGCTGTATATTTTTTCCCTGACTTCTTGTGGGCAAGCCACTGCCGCTGCCACCACTGCTGTACCCGGCACTGTGGTGACAGATGGTCCCCTAAGCCAGAGCGCACAGGTTACTCCCGAGCACGGCACACATATTCACACACACACACACACACACACACACACACACACACACGATGTACACACGCGCACTGTGGGCCTTGCGTCACATGCGGCTCTAGTTCTCTCAGCCCTCTCATTTTTGCCGGGAGGACAGCCATCTTTGGCCCAGACCTGGCCCGGATCCAGTGCCCGCGGACCTCAAGAGAAGTCTGGGAATTTCGGTTTGCACTAGCAGGAAAGTATCAGTGTGTGACCTCTCACCTAGGCCTTGTCAGCTAGAGAGTGGTAGACAGAGCACCCACACACCCAGCCACCCCCTTTTAATTTGAGCTCTGGTATGTTTGCAGTTTTTTGCATCTTTTGTGTACATGACTTTCAATTTTACCATTTTTATTTTTTTGTTTTATGACATTTGTCTTTGTAAAACACATTACTTAGATACCTTGGGTATGAAATGCGGTTTACAAATAAATCTGGCTTGGGCTTGTTTTGCCTTTCCTTGCTCCTGGTATCGAGCAGGAGGTGGGGTGAGGGCTGGAAAGTTTCTCAGCCATGCATGGTCTTCTCCTTCACCTCCTTCGCTGCTGCAGTTTGGTTCAGGGTGCCCAGCGGTGTGCGGCCTGCTCTGTTCTGGGAAGAAGCAGGGCGAGAGGAGCACGCCGTCACTCAGCAGGTCGTCCCTACAGAGGAGGAGGAGGAGGAGGAGGAGGAAGGAAGGCAGGAAGAAACAGGCAGAGAGACAGCGAGGGAGGGAGAAAAAGAGAGGCATCGCACAGGCGTCCATTTCAGCCAGGCCGAGACGAGGAAGGGTATTCTTAGCTTGTTTGTGTATAATTTAAGATGTGGCCGGCAGGACAGCGCCGAGCCGTAATGATTCTCCCGGTTTTTATGGCGCTGTTTTGACGTTCCCAGCGTTCCGGCTCCGCAGTTCTGGCCAGGGTTTTATGATCACGTGCTTGTACGATCAGGCAGAACCGTTTCAGATGTTCACTTACTCGCTTGTTTGCCTGTAAAAACATGGCCACACGCATGGCAGAGCCTGCAGGGCCTAAGCATATATGTTTTCAGGGAGGAGGGGTGTATGATTATGGAAAGCTCTGGAATCTGTCCACCACAGTACAGTATGACATTTCCAACTTAGCTGTTTCCTTTGGTGAAGACTGCCATCTGTAGGCTAAGCAGTGTACTGTCATGTTCATCATCAATATGCACAATATACTGTAATATTTCATCTTTGGAACAGCAACATTGCTGTTTTTTCATCATTCATTTATAGTTATTTTCAACACTGTGTCAGAGATGATCTTGAATTATGTCTTTTTGTTCCTTTTGTTCATTCTCTATTATTCTATTATTTATGTAATGTCACCAAAATATTTCTGTATGTGTGTGTGTGTGTGTGTCCGCCCACAGTTTTGAGCTGATGAGGATGTGTTGGCAGTACAATCCCAAGATGCGACCTTCCTTCCTGGAGATCATCGGCAGCATCAAGGAGGAGCTGGAGTCACCGTTCCGTGAGGTCAGTTTCTTCTACAGCGAGGAGAACACCCCCCCGGATACAGAGGAGCTGGACTTCGAGGTGGAGAACATGGAGAACGTCCCCCTGGACCCTGTTTCCAGCCGGCAGCCCCTGACGCCCGTGGCCGTGTCCTCCGGGACTCCAGTGAGTTCCTCACCACAGCCACCTCCCTCTGCCCAGAGTTCGGGGGCAGTGACAACGGGTTCGCCCCTGGGGCCATCCTCCCCAACGGCCCCAACAGCCGTGGGCACAGTGCCCTCCTGCTCGTCCCCCACCTCCATCTCCTCCTCGCCCGCCCCGACTTTGGCTAAGGCGGTGACCCTGGGCTTGGACAAGCACTCGGGAACGGTATCATCCAATGGGCCGGTGGTGATGCTGGGGCCGGCGTTTGACGAGACCCAGCCGTACGCGCACATGAATGGGGGGCGCAAGAATGAGCGGACTCTGCCTCTGCCCCAATCCTCTGCCTGCTGATCCCCAAGGAAAAAAAAACAAACAAAAACACTCCTTTTAAACAGGGTATCCCCAACATATCCTCTCATCCCTACGCCAATGTGGTTTTTCTTCAGAGTTTGTTAATGTATTTTATTCTATTTCGTTCATAAGACTCAAACTCTTGGCTCATGGGATGATTATATATAATGGATAGACTCTTGTGTGCCACTGCGTCGACAGTGACTCTCTCTCTCCATCTTTTCTCTCAAGTGTCTCTCAATCACCTAATCATTGCAGGCAAACAGCAATGTCTAAAAGTTGTTCTGTTCAGCTAATCTGCCAGCAAATCCAACCCCAAACGGCACTTTTTTTCGCTCTGTTTTTCAGAAGTGTGTGTTTCTTCGCACTTGTTCCTCTCTACAGAAAAAGGGTGTATGGATTCATCTGAACACTCAAGTCTGTTATTTATCTTGCTGAAGGAGGCTACTGATCTCCATCTTTTGCTTTGATCCCGGTGAAAGGTTACTCTGTCTCTTCACTAGAGGCAGAGTCGGGTCCATCTAATGGATTCACCACGGACGCTATCACCTCCTCAGACAGGTCTGGGGTCAGTGAGGCAGACTGAGGAGGGTGCGGAAGGGTTGGGGTGGGATGGGGCAGGAGGCTTCTGATTTAAAACTGCCAAAATCATTTTTGCCAAATCTCGAAAGGAACTTTCGATGCTGTTGATCCTTTTTTTTTAATCCTTTGTGTCGTCTCTTAAGTTGGATATCTAGACTCGGGTATGGAGGGAACTGCAACTGAACTGTTACACTGGCTTTTTATTTTATTCTATTTTATTTTATTTTATTTTCAGTGGGGGATCTCACAAGTCAATGTATCTTGTGACTATTGTCTTTTCTTTCCTTTAGTTGATCATTTCTTTATTATGTCCCTCCCAGGCTGCCGTACAGATCAGAGCCATGGCATTGCGATCTCTACTGCACGACTCATCACTAAGATGAGCAGCACTGAAAGCAGAATGCACCCGTTCGCTTCAAGAGGACAAAAAATAAATAAAAGATAAGACATGGCGCCAAAAAACAAGATCTGAAAACAAAGCGAGTGAAGACATACAATACACATTACACACAAGTACGAGCCAAAAACACGAATCAGAAGGGACTGGCTCGGTCAGAAGAGTCCACTGAGGTGGTAGAGAGAGAGTGGTGAACCGTGACTTCTCTGATCGTGTGTGTGTGCGTATGTGTGTGTGTTTAACTACACACATGTGAGTCATTCTGTCCAGAAGGTATTTTAGACTAGGCAATGATCTCTCTATACAATTCAAATGTTTATATGATTAGGGTCATACAGTTGTATGTTTGACCTTCGACACAAACACACACGCACACACACACACGCACACATCATTCGTCTGTGTCACTTTTATAACTTTTTTACGGTTCAGATGTTCACCTCTATGTCTGTACAGAAAAAAGCTGCTATTTTATTCTTTTTTCTTTTGTGGATGTTATATATCGGTGTGTTTGTGTGTCTATATACATATACACTGTATATATACAGATATATATGGTATAGACACACACACATAAAGAAATCCTTCAGGTTTAATATTCTCTGATCTCCACTACAGTCCATTTTTCTTATGCTTTATATTGTTCTAGCAAAGAAAAAGAAAGAAAAAAAAGAAAAAAAAAAGAAAAAATGAAACAAAGAAAAAAAGCTTTTGTTTCTTCTTCTCAGATCCCTTCAGATGCTGTCTGTTTGCCACATATTGTCCATTGCCTTTTTTAATGAAACCGTTTTCTCATTCTATTATTATTATTATTATTATTATTATTATTATTTAGTTCTTACAGACACCTTAGCTCTGTGCGTGAGCGTGTACTCTGGGCACCAGTGGGCTAGTGGTTAGGCACTGGGTCTGTGACGGCCTCCGCGCTGTTGTTTAATCTCAGGTCCAAGTTAAGGTCTTTTCCTTAAGATCTCTCCCTCACCCCCTTGCTTCTTTGACTATCCCTCGCAGGTCTTCCTATGTGCTTCTCTCTCCTCCCTCGCTCTCTCTCCATCTTCGTGTAGCTCTGTGCTCCAACAATGCCCTTCTCCCTCTCCCCCCACCTCCATACCTGATCCCTTCACCCCCACACCTGTGGTCTGAAGTCAAGTGTAAAGTGTACCCGCCGCCGTTCACAGTGCCTCGTTCCAAGATGCGTTTTTTTTTTCTGGATGGTGTGGTTTCCTGTCAGTAAAACCTTTGACCCACCCATTTTCATAATTCAACCAACTGCGAGGGCTAAGTTGTGATTGTATTGTTGGTTGGTGCTTTTTTTTGTAATTATTATTAATATTATTATTATCATTATTATTGTTACATCATTTCCTTACACCTCTCAACCAATCCGTATATCACACCAGCTTCAACAGATTTGGTTTCTTGTTCTTAATTGCTGCTTGATGGTTCATCCTCTGTTCTGTGACACTACATCGTTCCCTTCCTCTTCCACCTTGATCCCACAGAATACTGGCAGTCATATATGACGGCTGCTTATTCTGTTAAGTGCAAACCAAATTAACATTTGTTGGACCTCAGAGCACTCTGCAGGACTAGTCCAGAGTTGTAATGATGAAAACAGCATCAGAGATGGGACTTTCATTTGTTTTGTGAAGGATTTCCTCTCCTTGATGTCATCTGATTAGTACAGTTCCCCTTCTCCACTACTTTCAACGCTTTAGGATTATTTATTTCTTTTTGTAACATTAAGTTTAAATCACTGTATGAATGCCCCATTCAGTTAAACGTAAAATTTTTGTTTCGGGAGTTATGGCTGGGCATAATTTTTTGTCAGTATGTTTGTGTTCGGTTTTATGACGGGGATATTTTTTTTTCCTTAACACATTTATCTACCTCACTCTTTTTTTCCTTTTTGTGTATGTGTATGTTTTGAAAAAATGATGACATCTCACTTATAGACAGAGGACTAATTGATAGTTCTCTGAATCCGGGTAAACCTCAATGACGTCATAAACCACACACACACACACACACACACTTTTTTTGGTGACCTGGAGTGGAGGAAGTATCTCAAAATTCTGTCTATATCAGTCACAAATTCTGTGGACCTAAAAGTGGATACAAAATATGTAATAACTTATAAGGCATTTAAAATGCCCTGCTATTGAAGATATGGAGAGATAACATCT
Source organism: Tenualosa thibaudeaui (assembly GCA_027481765.1). NCBI lineage: Eukaryota > Metazoa > Chordata > Actinopteri > Clupeiformes > Clupeidae > Tenualosa > Tenualosa thibaudeaui. The sequence continues at coordinate 12,726,597 of JAIFZK010000007.1, forward strand.
CTTGCAATAGATGAAAGATTTTTTTCTTTCTCTCTCTTTTACATTCATTCTTCCTAACAGGCACACTGTGTGATGCCGGTCTTCATTTGGGAAGGCTATTCAATGGGAGATGGACACATCTGCCCAAATGGTCCTTGACACCTCAAACACTCCCTCCTTCTCCTTTGCACATAAATTAGTTTCACACCCTCGTCATCAAGCTGCAGCAAACAGCTATAATTTGCTGATGAAATGGTCTGTTCAGAGAACGTATATATATTTCTTAAATTATTAACGGGATTGGTGTTTAGCCAGTCTCTATCAAATTTCTAGTGGTCTCATTTCACAAACATTACAGCGTCATTACTGTATGCATGGACAATACTGTAGGCCTATGTCACAATAGAAATCAAGTTTGGTTTCAGCTTCCAAACCACAAATGGGATTGCCTTTGTAGAGTTTTGGCCTCAAATAAAATATAATATATGTCAGAATCATCAAAAATAATCATTAAAATATAGCTATCAGCTCCTACAGAATGCAGAACACCTCGTCCTTTCCCGACACCAACAAAGTGCCATTTTTTTATGTAAGTCTTTCAGCCATCAATAAGCAGCACTCCAAGGTCTCCACTGGCTATCCCAGCATCCTCCTCAGGCTGTGTGCCCCTAGTCAATCTCATCATTGGAAAAAAAAGCACCAACACCAAAGGTGCAGATGTTCTTTTCCAAACATTCTCTTTCTGGAGTGAGTGGCTTCTTCTCGGTCACACAGGGCATTGCCTGGAAAACAGACAAGCTTACTCTACAGGAATGGACCAGACTTAATCAGACTGGAAGCATCTTGGCACTTAAATCAATTTGATGGTGTGCCTTCTTTACCATGTTTTGTTATTTTCTCCATGGGTCCATTCGCAAGGCTAACAGTTTCAATTCTTTGACAAAGACCTCAGATGGAGTTGGAGTTTGACATTTTGTTGCTTTCAGTTTCGCACATCTAAGAACGTTGTCTGTGTAACCAAATAAGAGCCACAGCAAAACACACGCTGTTTGCTCACACTCACTGGCTAGTGACAGAGCTGCCACCCCTTTTCTTATCACACAGGTTTAATAGCTTCAACTATTTATGTTGTCAATATTACAGCCTCACAGAAATGGACTCGCGGTTTCATTCTCTAAAACTTCTCTAGACACATTAAGATTTTTTATTCATATTTATTTATTGCATTCGACCATTCCAATTTGGATTACATTCAGGACTTTTTTTAACCTTTCCTGGGAAAGTACAGTACACAAAGGGCCTACTATCCTGACCACATCATCTTCATCATTCACAAACAAAACAAAACAAAAAAAAAAAACAGATGGGAAGCTTTGTCATGACTGAGCTTTTCCATACTTCTCTCTTTTTGCTGCTGACTAAAATGCTGCTCTAGGGAGTCTCGGTTTGCTGGCCAGAGCTGTTGGTGCAGTGTCAAGGTCTTAAAAGTCCTCCATGCAGTGCTGTGGCCCCACTCTGACCCGGATTCCTCACTAGCTAGCCAGACATAAGAGCAAGGGCAAAGAGTGATATCAGTACCCCCCTGTCCCCCCTCCCCAAGACAAGGCAGCCTGACTGACTGGGTCAAATAAGCAGTCAACGTGACAGAAGAAGTGAGAATGTCACCTATGACTCCCACTTACAGGCACTTAGCTGGTTGGGGAGAGTGACTGGCAATACAACAGTATGAGTAACCTTGTTATATCTTAACCAAGATGCTTAAAATGTTTTTCTTAATCTTCACGTTTTTCCAAATAAAGAGTTTCAGGAGTTTTGAGAGGTCAGATTTTGAGTCCAGGATTGAAGGGGATAAGAGATGTAAGATTGGCTTGTGTTGTGTGGTACGGTACCAAGTTCTAATGAAAAAGACCCAGATCAATGTTCTTATCAAAGGCCTTGTGTTTTTTTTTTTTTTTTGCGTATGTATATGGGTGCAAGTGTATCACAATTAGATGTAGTGTATAAGGATTTGTCTTTCTGGTAATGAAAATTAGGTATCAGTGATATTTATTACTTTTTTTTTTCTTTGTTCACTTGTAAAATGGACAAAAGGGTTGGCCTGTTGAGAAGTGAATGTCAGTTTTCATTGAATGCTGCCTGCCAAGGTTTCGTAGTTTCCAGTGGGTTAAGAACCCACTTACAATATATTCACAGAAGACACAAATAGGACAGACATGTCCGGTAGATTACGGGTAGTCATGATGGAGAGTTAACATGACTAGAATTTAAAAATAAAAACACGTTTACAGTAGACCGTAGTGCTTGTTGCATTTCCAGTTCTTTGCAAACCTGAAGGTAGACTGACTGAAACAGTTTCATTTTCAAGTTATCATAATTTTAATTTTTATTGTATTTCTACAGAATGCAAACCTCAGGTCAAGAGAAGATGCGTCAATGCATTATAAATTGCAATAATGAGCTTGAGGTTTTTATTAGAGATCATTTTTTTCCCAGGCACTGTTGTTCTCTGCTTGGCATTCCGACATTTCAAATGGGGCCTTGTTCTACTGTACTTAGATTTTTAATTGATAATGCTTTTATTTTACTTTCCCAAAAAAAAAAAAAAAAAAAAAAAATCTATATCCCTGTCAGTGATTTGATTGATGATGAACTGATTTGATGAAATGGCTTGGCTGGTACACTTGTCTTCTTGTAAGGTCTGTACTTGAGGCCGCCTGGGTGTTTTTCCCCCCACCTCTAGTTGAGATGGTATACTTTTTACATGCCATTGGCTTAATGTCTATCTGAAGAATTTCATGTATTTTTCTTTTTTTTCTTAAATTTTGAATTAAAAGTGAATGAGAAACAATGCGTTTGTTGCAAAGACTGGTAATTCAATGTCTATGTGCTTGCAATGTGATGAAACAATGCTCCCGAATACAGGACATCTTGTTACACACATTAGGAGAAACAAACAGCTACTTGTTGATTTGTTTCTACACCAGGAATAATAATTAGTTCTAATCTAGACTGTTTATTAAACATTTATTTTTTTAACACATATTGTGTATATATCTTTATAAGAAAGGGAAAACAAAAACTTACAAACAAAACTACAAACTTCCCAAATCAAAGACAATATTGACACAGAAAAACAAAAACAAAAAACCTTTAATCATTTTGTCATCAGATATTGTGGATCCACACATAGCCACAATTGCCAATTGCAATTGCAGCACCTCCAGTGTGCTCAGATGTTTCCACAGGAGAGGTTTACCTATCACACATGTATAAAACTATAAATATATGATCAATGAGTCACGAGTCTCTCAGAAGATCACATTCCAGCAACTAGATAGACTGAAAGTGCATCACAAATCTGACCATTCAAAAGTCATCTGGTTATCCACGTTCACCTACCATTTCACAATATTCTCTACTGAATGGCATCTGTATGTCTAGAATTCTCTCTGTACTCTTAATAATACAAGCCTAATAAAACAAAACAATACTGCAATATTAAGTGTCTGTCAAGAAGTAATTAAGCATTCCAATTTGGATTACATCACATCCAGGATTTTTTTTTGCATTAACATAGCATTAATTTACAGCACCTACAGCAGTGTGGGGGTGTTGAGAACATTCCTCGAGTGCTGACTGATCCACAGTGCAGTCCGCTGTGCTACTAGGCAGGGCTCTTAGCTCCTTCAGCATGGCCTGAATAATGGCACTCAACTGGGGAACCAGCTTGTATGGGGAGGCCAGACTGCCAGAGGCTGGAACATGGATGAATGCAGCTCTGCCTCTACCACAGTGAAGAGACCAGTAGTAGACAAAATCACACAAGTACCTGTTTGATGAAGAGATGCCAAAGTGTGGCATTACGTGATGTGCACCTATATCACAAGGCAGCAATAAAATCATACAACTCCAAGCACACAAGTTTCAAATTTTGGGATTATGCAAAATCATGATTTACTGTGGTCATTGCTATGCATACTAGTTTTACCAGAATCATCAGATTAATTATAAAGCACATTAGGTAGAAATACTACACCTCCCAGCATCCTTTGAGTAGATGACATCCAGTCCCTGTGCTTTTAGCTTCTTTGTAAGAGATTTCATATCTATTATGGAGTCCAGTCTGTCTACACCTCCCTCAATGCAGCAGTAATTGAGGGGACACTGGCCGCATACATCTCTGTCTATATAACCATAATTCTTCCCTGTCTGTTCCAAGATGATGGCTTTAGACCCAGGGGCTATTCCTAAATGAACAGCGAACTGTTAATAACATAACACATGGAGACAGGATGTTATTGTACCAATCAAACTTCACACATGATTAAAATAATTTGACACCTATACCTGACTTGACAATCATATTGTTACCTTATCAACAATACATTTCCATATGAGTGATGCTGAGAATAACATAGTGTGATATTTTACGGTATTTTGAGCTAGCCTATTACCTCTGGTTGCACTTTCTCCCATATTCCCGACAAGATTTGCTTTGCGCTGGAATAGCTCACTGGAATCTCTTTAATATAAATCTCAGTATCCTCCTCTAGGCCCTCAGCTTTTAAATCCTACAAAGAGAAGAGGATATTGCTGTTATTTGGCAAAAAATGGCACACTACTCCACAATGCCCTTAAATTTTGCATTATATGTTCGGATGAGATAGCAGACAAAAGGCCTACCCGTGCCACTGTCCAACTGAGATTTACCAAGTGCTTACCGAAAGGTCCAAACCCTAAAAAAAAGACACATTCTACTGATATTAAGATGAGAAATATACTTAAAGAGATACGCCCCACCTTATTTTCCACCGTTTTACCTTTTTTCCAGTTCATCCAGCCGTTCTCTAAGCCTGACAGTAGCAGTTTTAATGTCATTAAATCAGATTTGACCATTATCATCTCGTCTATTAGTATCTTGCACAAGAGTAACTAAGAATTTTAATATTTTTCCAAATTACAACTTGACTCCTGTAGTTGCAAAGTGTACTAATGTAACTATAGACGGCGTAATAATCAAGGAACTTTGCAACCTACCATAAGATCAGTAACTTGCTCTATTTGACTTGGACACTTGGAGGGACTATTTTCAGATGTGGTAGCCGACTTTTTTAGTACTACGCCGGAATGAGAGTAGGCTATAGTTCCATGTCATATCAGCCTAGAAAATCGCCATGTTTAATTTTCCATTGGTCATAGTACACTTTGCAACTACAAAGAGTCAAGTTTTAATTACGAAACGTATCAGAATTTTTAATCCCTTTTGAGCAAGATGCTAATAGCCAGGATGCTAATGGTCTAATCTGATTCAATGATCTATGCTAGGCTGGAGCTAAAAGTGCTCCTGTCAGACTCAAAGAACGGCTGGTTGAACTGGAGGAAAGTAAAACTCAATTGTTTAATACTAGGGGAGGTGAAAAAGGAGTGTATTTCCCCAAACCGTGGCGTATCCGCGTATTTTCTGCAGACATTATTCATGTAATGGATTTTGCATATACACTGCCATTATGTTTAGGCAGTGAATATTCTGTTCACACTGGCAGTAGTGACGAAGGTTAACCACTGTTTTATCACTAACGACATCTGTGTTATAGATGATTTTTTTACCTGTGACGACTATGCCTTCACCAAATGATGCCATGAGAGCAAATTCAACGAGTTAACGTGCAGGTCGAGCGTGATTCTGTGTCAAACCAAACTCGCTCTGCACAGCGGATTTTACGATAGCTCTACTGGGACACTGCGCAAGTCCAAAGAAAAGCACATTACTAAACCAGACAGGGAGATTTGTTTTCTTTCCCAGGATTCATTGTTATTCCATAATTTTTTGTTTGATTGGTCATCTAGAGATTTGCATAGCAGCAAAAAGCAACGTTAAATTTAGGGTAGGAAGTGCGCACTCTACTCACTGTCTTAAATTAGACTTAAAAAATATTTGTAGCCTACTACCGGTACTGCATTGTCAACATTTCTCCACTTGGGAGAGCCATTCCATCAGGAAGCCGAGGAGCTGTTTTTAAGATCTTGACTGTGTCAGTTGAATGGGATGTCTGAGCAGATAATTACGCCCGCCTTCCTCTTGCACTTGTCAAGGCAGAGGCAACCCTCCTCCATCCCACTACTGCACACAAACGCCAAGAGAACACTTGTCCAGCGTTAGTAAACAGAAAAGACCAGCATTCAGAAATTAGACAGTGTCTTCTTCATCGACAAAATGTTTCATATCCGGAGGACTTTTGATAACGAAAAGGTCCAACTTCAGGAGCTTAACAGCAGACTAAGCCAGTACTTGTCAAGAGCGAAGCAACTGGAAAAAGAAAATGCCCTTCTTATCTCCGAAATACACAGCATCAGGCACGACAGGCCCGCACAATGGGAAAATCAACACATGGCAGAGTTGCGACAGATGAGAAGAATGGTGGAACAGCTCGCCTTCGAGAAGTCCAAAGCGGAGATGGAACGGGAAAAACTGCGACAGGAGCTCCTTATGGTCCAGTCTCTTTGCTCAGAGGAGACGGCAGTGAGCAAAGGTATAGGTGGGGAACTTAGAAGTTGTGAGAGGGAGCTGCATCAAGCGCACAATACTAACGCCGCCCTGGAGGCACGCCTGATTGAGCTCGAGAACGAATACAAGTTTCTGGAGGATGCTCACGGACAAGAAATCCACCAGATGCGAAGCCAAGCTCAATCAAGAATTGTACCTGTCATTACCCAAACATATCATGGCCCTCCAGCGCCTTCAATGGAGGAGGTTGAGCAGTTTGCTCTGTCTTTGTCCGAGAGTTGGATGGAAACGTACGATATGTACCGAATGAGGGTGGAGGAGATGGAACAGTCCATCAAAGCGGATCAGACGAGACTGGAAGACATGGAACGGGATAAAATGCAGTATCTGTCGGAACTCAGTAAGCTACAGGCAGAACTGGACAGACAAAGCCAAGTACAAATACATCTAGAAGATCAGCTGATGCACATGCAAGATAAATTTCGGGCGGATACCAGCCAGTATCAGGTGAGCCAACTAGGCTACTTTTTTAAATTTAATGCATCAAATCTGTTGCACACAATTGAGAAAGGGAAATTGTTGTTTACAACAGAACTAGTAGTTTTTTGCTTTAAGGTAATAACATAACAAGACTGCTGCTACCCAACATGACTTCACTGATGCCTTTGGTGAGCCACACCCACTTTCAGAGAACAATATCAATCATGTGCAGCAGGATTTGCAAAGAAGTGCATTTAGCAATGAAATGTATTTGTGTGAAATGGACGTTGAAGCATAAACTATTTTTTTTAAATAGATTGTTTTCATACAGTAAATTAAACAGAAGAAATGAACAAAGATAGTCAAGGTCATGACATCTTTCCCCTACTGGTTATATATTTATTTGTCATATGTATTTCTTAATAAAAGCGAGTACTCAGAGCTAATGGGAAGTCTTTAGAATATAAAGTGCCTGAACCAATATAAATAGCTTCTTATGTAACAGGCCAATGGTAAAATAGTGCGTTGGATATCTATTCAGTGATGACTGGCTTTGAGGTTTGATACATGAGACACGTGCACATGAGTAGCCTCTTGCTTGGAAGAGGTTTGTAATGTTACTGGAGAGTAATCCATGTCCCTTCCACCTGTTCCTGTCCAGGCCTTGGAGACAGACATGTGAAGTCACTCCATGGGGTCCCTGTCACAGGTCTCACAGGGACACACTGAAAATGATTAGACTTTGGAGTTTCATGTCTAATTATTATTATTATTGTTGTTGCTGCTGCTGCTGTTGTTGATGTTGTTGTTATTAATACACAATTTTCATGGTAAAATTTAGTTTCTTAGGTGACACTGAGAGGTTTAGATCTAGGAAAGACTAGGCACCTTCATATATTATGTCTGTCAGTAGACTACTTAGCTTCAACCAGTTTAATTGCCTTGCTACAAATCCCTCTGGCAAAGCCATTCAATTCAAACAAGGACTACCCGCTACAGATCAATTTATTTCTTTGGCAGTGCTTATTGATTGAGCTACATTTGTCATAATGTGTACAACAGAGTGCACGCATTTATATTGAAATCTTGCACTCACAAAGCCTCATCTGTCAAGTAATCTCAATGCAACGTAAGTCCACAGTTGGCAGCAGGAAGGGATTTTCAAGGCTAGACACTGTGTAAGAAGGGAGTTTGCCAGTTCTAATGACAGTTATCTTCTGAACCATTGGGAGGATCACCCAGGATGCTGCCAGCTGGCTCGTATCCAGTTAACCACTCACTTCACGGAAGTGAGCAGTGTGTGTATGTGTGTGTGTGTGTGTTGGGGGGGGGGGGGTGTTGGGGTGTTGCTCGAGCCTTTGAACAGGTGCTTCACATGAAGAGTGCTGCCCAAAATACACACTTGTTAAGTTGTCAAAAATGAACTCAAAACAAGTTCTAATGAGATGGGATTCTTCAGCTTTTATGTTAATACTGGGGACAGGCTATATGGGAATGCATTCTTTCAAATTCATAATCTGATTTTGATTTATTGTATATTAAGGTTCATTGTTAAACTATTAACATTAGTTAATACTGAGTGTGGTAAATACACAGGTGTGGTCAAAACATGTATTTTTTAAATTAACACATGGTCTTGCAGATTATACTCAATGCAACCATTACTCAAGAAATGACTGTTATAACCACTGATTTACTGTCAACTTCAGATAAGACAATGCTCAGCATTGTCATACAACTTGGGCATTACATTTACATTTACACTTAGGCATTTAGAAACTGCACCATTTTAAGTTGAAAGTGCAATAGTGCAGAGAAATTAAATTGTTAAGTTCATTCTCAAAGTTTATGCCAGGAGATATTCTTGGAAGAGCTGGGTCTTCACGAGTTTCTTGAAGGTGGAGAGGGTATCAGTTGATCTGGTAGCATTTGGGAGTTCATTCCACCAGCGCGGAACCAGATATGAGAAGAGACTGGATTGGCCTGCACGAGGTGTTGGCTGTGCTAGAAAATGTTCCTTAGCGGTCGTCGGGTGACAAAGGGCTTCAGGAGAGAATTCAGGTAGATGGGGGCAGGGCCATCATTCACCCTGAAGGCCATCATAAGTGCCTTGAATTTAATGCGAGCAGCCAAGGGTAACCTGTGAAGTTCAATGAACAGAGGTGTGACGTGCTCTTTTTGGCTGGTTAAAGACCAGACGTGCAGGTGCATTCTGGATCATCTGTAGCGGTCTCACTGCTCTCCACTGATAGGAGGACATTGCAGTAGTCAAGCCGAGAGATAACCAGGGTCTGTACCAGGAGCTGGGTTGCATGTTGGGTTAGGTACGGCCTGATCTTCCTTATGTTGAATAGGGAAAAGCGGCACGACCGAGCCACAGAGGCAACGTGATCTGCAAAGGTCAGTTGGTCATCAATCATGACACCTAGGTTTCTTGCCACTTTGGTGGGAGAAACAGACAGGGAGTCGGTCTTGATGCTGATATCGTGATGTATGGCTTGTTTGGCTGGGAGGACCAGCAGTTCAGTTTTTGAGAGATTTAGTTGGAGGTGGTGTCCTTTCATGCAGATATATCAGAGAGACAGTCCGAGATCCGTGTTGACACCGTGGAGTCATCAGGCGGAAAGGACAGATAGAGCTGGGTATCATCAGCATAGCAGTGGTACGAGAAGCCATGGGAGTGAATAACTGAGCCCAGTGAGGTGATGTACAGGGCAAAGAGAAGGGGCCCCAGCACAGATCCTTGGGGTACTCCTGTGGTGAGTTGGTGAAGTGCCGATGTCTGTCCTAGCCATGAGACACTGAACGACCATCCAGTAAGATAGGACTTGAACCAGGAGTGCGCTGTGCCATCAATACCCATGTTGGTCAGCTTGTCCAGTAGGACGTGGTGGTTGACTGTCACAGACAGAAGCGCTGTTTCAGTGGAGTGGACACTTCTGAAACCGGATTGGTTGGAGTCGAGGACGCTGTTCTGGGTAAGAAATCCTGTGACCTGTTTAAAGACAGTGGGAGTGGGAAATGTACCCCTAGTTAGTGAAGCATTGACCACATTGTGTGGTTGCTGTCACAATGGTGGGGGTTATGGCCTGAAGAAGGGTTGTTGGGATAGGGTCTAGAAGACAAGAGGTGGGCCGGCTGTCTGTGAGAAGCTTAGACACCTCTGCTTCGGAGAGGGGGGTGAAAGAAGAAAAGGAGGCAGTTGGTTTAGAGAGGCTAGGAGAAGGAACCTCAGTGGATTGGTTTGAGAGCTGACTACTAATAGCTGCAACTTTGTTAGTGAAGAATGCAGCAAAAGTGTCAGCTGTGAGGTTAGTTGGAGGAGGTGGTGGGGGTGGGTTTAGTAAAGATTTAAAGGTGGAAAAGAGTTTCTTGGTGTCCATGGCATTGTGAATTTTGTCGTGATAGAAAGCCATTTTCGCAGCAGTGACACTGGATGAGAAGGAGGATAGTAGTATTTGGAATTGTGTTAGATCAGCCGAATTCTTGGTTTTGTGCCATTTCCTCTCAGCAGCCCTGAGGTTAGTGCGCATTGACCGAAGTGAGTCATTAAGCCACGCGTGAGACTGAGTGGGTCGTGCAGGTCTGGTAGACAGAGGACACACACGATCCAAGCAGGAGCTCAGCGTAGAACAGAGTGACTCTGTGGCATCATCAACCTCAAAAGAAGAGAAGCTTCTAGATGGTGGTAGAGCAGACGCCACCAAGGAGGAAAAGTAAGTGGGAGATAGATTCCATAGATTACGACGGACCGAGACAGTGGGAGTAGGAGCACATGGTTGCTGACAGAGGGAAACTTTGAACTGAATAAAGTAATGGTCAGAAAGATGTAGAGGGGTAACTGTCTGCAATGTAACGGCGCACTTCCTGGTGAAAATTATGTCAAGTTTCTTACCAGCTTTGTGAGTTGGAGGGCTGTAAACCCGTTGTAGCTCAAAGGAGTCCATCAGAGATAGGAATTCTGCAGAACCTGGATTGTCTAAGTGGATGTTCATATTACCAAGAACAAGGGTGGGACAGTCATGCTCAGGGATAGAAGAAAGCAGAGTGTCAAGTTCTTCTAGGAAATCCCCCATTTGACCTGGAGGGTGATAGATAACACACAGATATATTTTAACCGGTGTCGTTACCAAGATGGCATGGTATTCAAAGGAGCTGTATGTGACAGATGGTACCAGTTGGGTATATTTTCATTTGTCTGATATTAGCAGCCTCGTACCACGCCCTCTCCTGGATGGGCGTGAGGTGTGGGAAAAAGCATAGTTGGTAGAGAGTGCAGCAGGAGTGGCAGTGTTTTCTGATTTGACCCAGGTCTCTGTGAGAGCCAGGATGTCCAGAGAAAGATGGTTTGCATAAGCCGAAATGAAGTCTGCTTTGTTCACCGCAGACTGACAGTTCCACAGACCTACAGTGAATGAGTTGTTCGTGGATGAGGGGACATGATGTCTAGAGCGGAGGTTTGCAAGGATCCGTTTCCTTTTGTAGAAGCGGAATCTGCGGCGACTGGAGACAACTGGAATGGAGTAGAGGCACATTGTGGCAAGATGAAAGTTGAATGGAAGAGTAAGTTACAGAGAATAGGACATGATGATTTGTTAGATAGGTTGGTGTCCTTGCTCGGTGGACATGCGCAGGTAGACACGCTCGTCTTTAACCCAGTCAGTCTTCACACAAGGAGGGCTGAACACAAGGGCTGACGCTTCAGTGTCACTCTTGCTATTAGGAACAGTGATTCATTGCACCCGGCTGAGACCGCCCACCAAGAGTCAGACAGAAACAATAGGCCTGATAGGAGTGGGCAACGACCAATTGATCTCTGATGACCCAGCTGTGCTGGTAGTTCACACCTTCTGATGGCTTGTAGGTGTATTACAAATCAGGTGGTTTCCCACAAGACAGGTAATCCAAAACAGCTTCAAGTTAGCAAAAGTAGGCACAGAACTAAGTAAGCAGACACTTACTAACTTCCTGTGTGTGTAGCTCCTCTGAGGGTTCCAGGGAACAGCAAGGTTTTTAAGGCATCCACTTAAAACTTCTGTGACAGAAAACAGAAGTCAATCTAGAAAAGAAGTTCCTAGCACCTCTCTTCCACTGATCTTCTAACCTCTACCTTTTGAATGTTTTATCCAGGTGATCATCGATGAGTTGGAGCATGAGCGTGTTATGCTCGCCAACGCCATCTCAGGGAAGTTGCAGGAACACCAGAATCTCCTGAAAGTCAAGATGGACCTTGGTATGGAGGTAGCAGCATACAGGTATGGCACCGTTAAGATTTTGTGCGGTTGGTTTCAGCCATCACATCAACCTGGAAAGGAAGATAAAGAGGAAATGAACAAAAATCTGATTTGGATGGAAGAGTAGTTATATGGCATTTGGGAAAAAAATCTTGGTGTTACAAAGTAAAAGTGTAGTTTCTGTTACCAAGTGTGTGTGTGGGGGGGGGGTTGATCGATCAACCCCAAAAGCACAATTTGTGGAGGATGAGTATATAGTTGATAGTATATAAAGTATATATAGTATATAAAGTTCATGAAGAATGTCCGCTGGAGATATAATAGAAATGCCCAAATCAAGACATTCACACCTCCTGTTTTAGCCGTGTGAGGGTAACCAGCGCCCTCCGTGTTCCCTGTGAGATACCAAACTAAGTGTCTGCCCTTATGCTTTCAGTGAGATTAAATATTTAAATCCACATTACTTCTGCCTCAGTGACAAGGCAGTGCTAAAACCTAGCCACAGTTTTCCACTGGTGATGGCACAGGCACTTAAGAAATGTTGAATCACAAAGTTCTGTGTATTATTTTGTTCCCTGTAGATTAGTGCAAACTGGTTCATTGAATTTTCAATGTTCTGTAGTTGTATAGTTGTTAAGTGACTTCAGTTAAAATAGTCTTTGTGATATTATCTGAAATGTATCAGTTTAGGATGTTCTATGTGTAATGTGCATATGATATATACAGTTAATGTGCAATTTTTCTGACATGGCTGTAAAACCTTAGTTTAACACACAGCGTAATGTTACAGAAAATGTCAAAGCTCAGCTTTGCTTGTGGAAAAGAATTAGCTTGTGAATGAATGAATTTATAAGACGTTTACAAGGAAGAGTCAGTGAACTAATGCATTTTCATTAATTCTCATCTTCATTCTTCATTGACTCAAGAATGAAATGTTTTTTGAATTGAGAAAACGTGGAAAAAGAGGGAGGAATTTTTTTAAGAAAATAATTCCATGTGTGAATACTACATGAATGGCATGGCAGTTCTTTCCCACAGTCTACTGTTTAAAGCTCAGTCTGTCAGGACCCAGTGTTGCTCTTGGAATGTATTTTTAGTTATTTTAGCACCAAGCAACTGGTGCAAGGCTGTCCCAGGCAAGGGCCACTAAAGTTAATTCTTTTGTGAGTCTTACACTAGTGTATGGACACAGGTTACTTTTAACTTTATCTTCAGCAAAGGGTTATTTAGTGTTATTTAGATGAGTAGATTAGTATGGTCATCATAACTGTAGCAATAGGGTAGTATTTTGGCACCATAGAAATGACCCTATATTGTCCTCAGTGTTTCACAGTGTTCTGTGAAAAAGAGATCAAAAGCATAGCATACATTGTATCCAGCACTACATTTCAAACACCTCTATTTCAGGTGTATTTATAGGTAACAGCCCAGCTACATTGTTTTCAGATTCGACACTAAGGGTGTCTGTGTCAGTTACAAAAACAAATCAGTACTCACATTTCATTTGATACGTTGGGTGTAGTCTTCCCACATCAGAGGCCCACCCAACTTACAGTGGCAGAGGATCGGTCATGTCACAGCAGTAGTTTTCAGTATATCACATCTGTCATATCATCCTTGTTTCATTGACTGTTTTCTTGAACAGTAAAGAATTTATCCTTGTTAAATATCTGCTTCTCTTTTCTGTTTCCATGCAAGCATTTCTGCAAAATGCCATCAGTGAGATGTTTAGACAAGGTTAAATGTCATCTTCAGAGACGTCCTGAAAAAGCCACTGAGTCCCTCCGAGTGTGTGTGTATGTCAGACCACAGCACTCTAATCCATAAAGAAAACAGACAGGAGTACATTCTGGTTGTTATTTTTAGGTCGGTCTTTCAGCAGACTCACAGGGGACAGACACACTGGCTCTGGGCGTACCAAAAGTGCTTTCAACTTTTTGTGTGTCTTTGCTTCGTCCATACGCTAGACAGAAACTAGACAGAAAATTAAGGTAGGTGATCAGATAGCATAGATGTTTTTGGTTTATTGTGCTGTTATTAGTGGGGCGTGTTGTTGCTGACCTTTGGTTTGTTTCGTTGATGAGCAGGTATATGGCTTTGGCGGGTTGTTTCATTGTCATCTGGCGCTAAGTGTAATCTGTGGATTTGTGATGGCAGAGCAGAGTGGTCAGCATCCTCCAGAGAGGTGAAATGAGCTCAGTTTTATGTTAGGAAAGCACCACGAGTCAACTTCACATGACCTTCAAGTGAATTTAGCCTACTGCTGTCTGTTTACCTTATGTTTTTTTCTTCCGCAGGGCTCTCTTGGAAGGGGAGGGGAGACATGCCCAAATGCGGTCTGATCTTCACTCAAGAGAAAGAATAATAGGTATTGTTTGGATTAATCCCCTTCTGCAGATTTGTAACTGTCCATTTAAAACACTCTTGTTAGAAAACATGATAACATGAACGGTGAATTTACATCAAGTTTATCCTGGAACTGAATTATTCATTTTAGTGTCCACCCTACCTCCCATGAACCCTTAAAGACTTAACTGGCATAAATCAGCCAATCATGGAGGAGATTCATGTCAGTTAAATTTTTAGGTTTCAGGGCTGAGGACTTACGGGGGACAGTGGGATTCAGCCTGCATATTGAAATCAAATGAGGCAGGAAGAACAGTGTGTTAACTTTGTTGTAACTGTGCTTCCCAGATATCCAGATGCCTCCTCGCCCTCACACTCCAAAAGCCTTGGGCAGGATTGACATCAGGTCCCCCTTCCAATTAACTGGTTTTGAGAGATATATGGAACCCATAACAGGTGTGAGAACCACAACCTTGGCAAGCCAGGCTGAGTCCAGAAGTGCCTCACGCGTTGTTCCGATCAGCGTCTCAGCCCGTGCCCATCAAAGTCCACCAGACAGGCGAGACATGGTCGCTTTTACCAAAGCCTCTCAAGCAGCTGCCTCAGCCACCACTGCAAGCGCCTCCAAACCAAGTGCCCCAAGTGTCGAGAGGAAGAAGGAAGTCATTCAAGAGAAGAGTGTGAAAGAGAAAGAAGTGTCGCACCAATCTGTGAAAGGCTCTTATGAAAAAACACCTTCTTCACTTGCTACTGAGCAGAAATCTGTGAAAGTTGTGACTCCTCCACTGATGACCCTTGACGGCAAGCTGAAACAAGACAAACTGCCAGATGGCAAAGACAAGAATGCACAACAAATTCACACAGAGAAAACCAAGGGCGCACCAAGTGAGAAGAAAGTTTTAGATACAGTCCTGATGGAGGAGATTATTGAGAATGTCATGAAGCCAGCTGGCTTGGGACTGGATCTCTCTGCACCTGACTCAAAGATGACTTACCAAGTGGAAAAAACTGAACAAGAGGATGGGACAACTAAGACACAGATTATACTTGAGTCCAAGGTGCAGGAGGATGTGGATTTATCCCAGGATACTGCACTGGAGGAGCTTCTGAGCAAAGGGGTGAAGACAGTGACCTTGGAGGACATCAAGGGAACCTCAACAGCAAGTATGATCCAGAATATCATTGGTTTGGGCCTCAAGGAAGGAGAAAGCATGGAAAACAAGAGAGTGAACATAAAGATCATTGAGGAGCCAGTTGAGACCCCAAGTGATGAGGAAGCTGAAATGATGTCAAACCTAGAATACTTTCAACCCTCCTCAACGTCCTACCAGATCGAAGAGCTGGAGAGTGTACACCAGACAAGCAAGCAGCCTCAGATGGGTGGAGAGACAATGAAGGCATCAACTATGGAGACAGAATACGAGAGGAATGGATCTATTCGGATTCAGGAAAGTTCCACTGACATGGGAACTCTGTACTCATCGCAGGACCAGGAATCACAGGAGTATTTTGTATCCACTCCAGAGGACAACTTGTCAGAAGCAGGAGAAGGAGGTTTCGCATCCTATGGACATTATGGGGTGGTGGATGACCTGTCAGATGAAAAGTACTACCAGGAGGGGGCGTTCCCTGTGAAAAAGCACTACTCAGAAGAGAGTGATAGTTTCAGAGATGAACCAGAGGAGATATACGAGGAGGACATGCGCTCGTATGTTAGAGACAACATCCCAGAGTGCATCATTGAGGAAGAAGTCCGTGTGTCACCGATGGTACAGGAATCAGTGCTTGAGATCCTCAGTGAGGAAACACTGGATCCAAAGGACCAGTTGAAAGGAGCCCTTGAGAAACTCCAAGGCACGGTGTCCGGGCCTCTGAAGGAGGAACTGTCTCGTCTAACACAGGCCGAAATCGAAGGCGCGGACAATGTGTCAGTGGATATCAGAAAAATGCAACAGACATCAGACAACGGAACTACAACCATTGTGGCAGAGCTCAGTGTCACTCAAAGCCTGGAAAATTCCGGACTTCTGGGTGAGGATGATGATGTGTCTGATGAGCAGATAATGGCTGCCTTGCAGTCAAACCCTGAGCTCCAAAAGGCCTTCAGTGGCGGAGCACAGGGAGGATACACCATGAAGGTGTCTAGGCAGGAAGTCACAACCCAGGACATGCCCTGGGTAACAGAGAGTGAGGGAACCAGGAATGATGAGGACATCATGGGCGAGATGAGCAAGACGGAGCACCACATCAAACTGGGGCCAAATGAGACGACCTTCACCTTCCAGATGGATGCCAACTCAGGCTTGGCAAGTGCTGGTGGCATTGATATCCAAGGTCTAATTCAGCAGGAGGGGGCCAGTGACCATGACATAACAGGAGCATATGGTCCTAAACTAAAGGTTTCACAAGAGAAAAGAGTGGCTACTGTCTTCCTGGAGAACACCAAGCAGGAGTAATTTAAAACCATCAAGTGCCACAGACTTGTTGAGGTGAAGTCCTCACAGGAGAACCTCCAAATATCACCGGTGTTTGTAATAATGAGTGAAGTACACCATAGCCAAGATGGAGATGGAATGATATTATCACTTACAAGTAAGGCACCACTTACATTAAAATGAGCATCATGCAATATGAAGTAGTTCAAGTTATTTTATGACACTATAACTACCTAGCAAATTATGACAACCTTATTTGAAAGTTGAGGTTTATTTGGATGCCATGATATATATTTTTATATTAACTTAGACTACTAACCTGAGAGAACCTATTAGACTGACTTGAAGATATCTATTTTCCATTCCATTAGTCTTAAACGGATGATGTGCAAATTAGAAACCAGAAACCACCAGATCTCTCTCCACCATGTAGTCATCATAACATTAACCAAAAAGTGGAGAGGCACCATGTGACTAACCATTCTGACTCTATAAAGATAACGCAAATAAATGTGATAAAGGTTGGTGATATTAGGTTTTTAACTGACCGATGCCACTGATGAATGTAGTTAAATGTATGTGAAAAGGGGAAGTGATAGCTTCAGGACTATACATGACACTGTTTCAAAGTACTAAGTACTAACAGAGCTTTGACAATGCACAGTTGTCAAACATTAGAGCAGTTAGCTCCATAAAAAAATAATTGGAAAAATAGCTGGCTTTAATTTTTGGTCATTTTCATTATGTCTAGGTTTGCAGCTAATAAACTTGCCGGACTACCCTTTCCTGTTCCCCCCTCAGATCCCTTAATCTTTAAATAACATTACATGGATATGCACTAATCCAGCTGTTTTGAGTTCTCTAGATGATGTTCTTTTATGCACTTGCAAGCACAGATACCAATAAGGAAAGAGTTTGGCTTGAGGGTTTGGGGGTAAGAAGCAGGAGATGGAACAGGAAAGTAGCAAAATTTAATTAAATTCTTTGGGATACAACAAAAATGATTGGCATTCCTGCACAGCTGATGGGGTATGCATTGATTATGAGTATGCATGTAGATTTGTGTTGAGTCAAGTGATGAATCATGATCTGCTTGGTTGTCTGTGATTGCAATAGGTCAGCCATAGCTACGGAGGCTCCATCTTCACTTGAGGGAAAGAGATGTGATGACTGCCTGCTATTTTTAGATCCTAGTATCAGTTTAGTACCAGTGTGTGTTGAGGAAGAGCCAGACATGGAGAGATGAGTGGATGTTAGAATGTTAGATGGGGAGGTTTTGGGCCACCTTTCAGCTATGGAAAACTAGAAAGTTAATCATTAATGTTAGGTTAATGGGACTGCAATTTTTTAATGAAATCGCTGAATCATTGAAGTTGTTACAAGTTGTAAGTGCTACATGGACAAATGGATTAAGACTTGTGAAAATGTATCTGATGTAAGTGTCGTGAAACCCACACTGTCTGAGGCTGATATCTAATGTCAGTTTGGGCAGCAACACCATTTGCTCTCATAGTGGTTAGGGTTAACCTTGCCAGATCAAACCTCAGCTGGAGACTTTTAACGACAGAGCACAGTTTGAGACCCCTGCCAGGTGTGCAGACTGTCATAATGGTGGTGAAAGTTTAAATAACTAACCATCTGAATCAGACAGCTTAATTAACATGACTTAATCATTGACATTAAAATGTGTTGTTTTGGCGATAAATTCATTACATGTAAATCACTGATACTAGATGCAATGTCATTGACATTAGAATGTCTAATCAATGTCCAATGTAATGTGACATTTATTGAATGGCTTGTTAAAATTAATGTCATCACAAATACAGTTAATTTGCTTCATGTACACCATGAGCCTTGTAACACGTTTCATATTATCTGCCTGGTGCTACTAATATCCATTATGTGTCTTTTTTTGTGTTATACACTGCTGGAAATGTATGGAGTGTTTTGTCTAGCTTTGAGAAGCATTTGCTTAGCTTGTAAGGGAAGGCATTTTCATCAGATGCAAATGTAAGCTTTACCAAGCACTTCATTTCAGCATTCTGAGAATCAAATATTTAGGACTTCTTTGCAACCACGCTATGTGACAATGCACTGCTTCTCTTCACATAACAAATGTTACAAAAACATATTTGGGTCTTCAAATATACTGGTTTGATTTGATTTGAGAAAAGGGATTTATTTGTTTGTTCAAGAAAGGTATTTCTTTTGGATTTGGCATAATTTCGGCAGCTTCTCTGTCCACGTGGACACCCACTTTTGTTAGTCCATATTGCAAAAATAAATAAATAAATAAACTATTGAAACTTACAGTGCATTTAGGAGTCTGTGTCTTTTATTTTGGAGTCATTTTGTTAAAAAAAGACATGCATGAGAACAAAAAAACACTACTGTAAACACATGGTTACCACCTCAAATTCATAGTAGCTCTGTTTTGGTTGCCTAACCAACAGTTTCACAAAATGCCCCTGAAAGACTGAACAAAAACCCAGTCGAGATAGTGTGGCACCATCAGAAGTATCGTCTTTGCCCCATTCCAATGGCCTTAATTTCCTCTGGCATCAGACGATAGGGATAGGTGTCCCTGTGACAGCTTAGAGTCCATTCATCCACACTGTCCCAGCAGGCCCAACTGCTAAGGACTTGACATGTTGGGATATATTCCTTTCACTGCTGGGGATGGCACAACTGCACAAAATGGAGGCCTTGTCTGTAGGTTGTTTCCCCTTCTGTGCACTGCAGAAACTTCAGGGGCCCTGGAAGATGTGACACATAGTATGAGAAGCAGATTGTGAGCAATGTGTTTCATGTTAGTGCGCTCACGATGTTAACAAATGTAAGGTCGTTTGCTTACTGAGACAGCATGTTCACAGTTCTTTGAGTAGCTCTGCTCTTCTTATGTTGGGGTCCGTACAATGCAGTCTGTACCTCAAGACACTGACAGAAAGAGAATAAAAACATTTATGGTTACAGTTCCTCCATGTCATGTAATCTGTCTTGAAATTGTTTGACTATCGACTTAATGCCACTTCATACTAACCAGGCTAGTGACACCTACTAACCCCACTCAATATTGAATGTGACTGTAAAGTGTAGTGATGTGAAAGTCTGGTCCACCAGGTTAACTTCATACAATCTTTGTGGTCAGAAAGCTGACTTTTACATGGGTGTTTTGTCCAGTCTGAAGACAGTATGACAGAGCAGTGATTTCTCTGGCACTGATGCATGCAGTCATCACTACATCCAAACTTCCTCTTGATGGAGAAAACACTTCAAATGCCCAGATAGCCTCCCATCTCTGTCTCTCTACTGTCCCAGCTCTGATATGAACATCACTCTCTGGGAGAATACTGGCAGGCAGGCCTCCAGATTTGATTTAAGAGGTCCAAACAATAATGGCTGCCAGCCAAGAGTAGCTGCCATTGTTCTCTGTCATTCCTAATGACACAACAACAAACAGTCACGCTGTGTGTATTTTTGTTAAGCTGTTATTGCCTGACCGCATCTAACTTTGACTTACAGCTACAGTATAAATCCTCCTGCAGGCCTTAGTCAGTCACTGAAATGGAGTACAACTTGGGCCTCCAGGGACTCAAAAGCTACTCCCACTGCCAAGTGTTGCGTAACAGCAGAGACAAAGATTACTCAATATTTCCACAACCACTGGAAATTACTCTATGAAAACAGGCCCTTTCAGAGGTCCAGGGGGAAAAAAATCAGTGTTCACTCTTTTCGTCATGTTAACTAAAGAAAATAAAACACTTTGTTCTCCGTTTTCAAAGGAAAAAAGATGTAATTTTCCTTGCTCTCCCTAGCTTTTAAGAGCGATGCAATGGGTGTAAGTTTTCAGCAGGATGGAGACTGTAAATGTCAAATGTGAGTGTCTCCCACGTGCATGTTTCCCTGCACTGGTTAAACTTTATGAGCCTACAGTAGCCTGGTGCTGTTTCAAAAACTTGCCCCAACATCGAGGCTTTAGGAAGAGACACCTCATGTCCAGCCTCGGGGACATCAAGCATCTCCATGTCTTTTCTTCCTGTGACAAGACCCTTACCCCAACTCCCCTGGACCCCTCTCACTGGGTTTGGTCCAGGTTTCTAAATCGGGAGGGGGTTGTTGCTGTCCCTATAGCCCAGCTGTTGTCATGATCATGGCCGAAAGAACATGATATCATGGCGTTATCTGTCAGGGGCACTGCGGAAAGGTTAGTGGCCTGGAGAGAAGCAGAGAGCTCAGGCCCGGTGATTCATGCTGGGGTTCTTGGATCGTTCTGCGCCTAGTTACAACAACAAAGCAACATAGCAACAGGGTGCCTTCTCTTACAGGCATGTTAGCACTAGCAACCAGGAAGACCACTGTACACATTTCTATTTTGGAGTGTTTTTCAGTGCGGAATAACAAACACAGTGGGAAAGAACCTCTAAATGTCACTCTTAGACATTGCATATTCTAGTGCTCATGACCGAAGTGTAGAGTGTTGGTCAGTCTTCCTTAACAGGTTGGGAGAGGGTTATATTTTATAGGAGTGAGGGTGACACATTTATAGGTATCTAACACACTGCTATTTTAACAAACTTGCTTCACATTCTCAGTCGATGGAGAGCTCCTTCATGACGGACACGTTGCAAGATGGATTCTAGAATGCTGCCATTTCCTTATTCGGACATAGTGGAATGCTGCAGTAATTGGGGTCGGTGCCCTCTGCAACAGACTGCAGTGCAGTCAGCAAAGTTAGCAACTCTGTCAAAACACCTCCTGGGACCCGTCTGTCTGCGTCCGTCCAAAAAAAAAAAGTGCACGTGAAAGTGCAAGTGAAATATGTCAGTGTGTGTGGCAGTTTGCACTATGGGGAGGGTGTTCCTCCTGCCTCCTGTCTTTTGCCAGGATTAGCCTGTAGCACACTTAGCCATGGGTTTCAGAGACACTGGTGAAAATAGCAGCTCTGTTACAATAACAGTGCCTCTCTGCACGCTGTGTATTTGAAAGGGCCTTCATCTGACGGCTTTACACATGCTAGAAAATTCCACCTCTAGCTGGTTTATTAATATTAGGAGCGCGCCACTCCCTATTGACTCCTGGCCTTTACAGTGAGCTTCTAAAATTGTAGAACAGCAGCAAGAGAACCTGTGCATACGTGACGCAGAGAACGAATCACCATGCACACTTGGACATGGGAACAGATAGTGAATATACGCCATGGCACTTCATCATAAGCCAACTTACCATTTACTTTCTCCTGAAGTTTTTCCCCCCATTGCATATCCCTGTTATATGGCAAAGGGTTAAAATGTGGTGACATTTTACTGTAATGGACACTACATGGAAACTTGTAGCAGTTAATCTTATCAGGATGTGATCAGTTACTTGTGGAAACAGTAAATGAATGTAGTATGGTACATATTGCAGCAAAGGCAGTCTGGTATAAAATCAGACCCCTGTTCTACACTTTGTTTTATACAGACAGTCTGGATATTCGGTAGTGAGATTCGTTTGCTTACTTGATGTGTTTAAGTTTAAAAAGATTGGATCAGCCCCTGACTGATAGCATTCTACCTCTGCATTCACAACGCCTACCTCTGTTCGCTAACTGGACAGGTTAAAATTTCTTCTGAGACAACAAGCTCAATGGGCTCAAAGACTAGCATTGTTGGGAGATGATAATCAAGCGGAAGTGCTAGGAACTATTTGTTGATAGTATTGATAGTAACTATTTGACTATTTGTTTGTACAAACAATATTCTGGTGTTACAGGCACCTGTATGGTTCTCCATCCTGAATAGAATTAATAAAATCTAAAATCTAATCTAATCTAATAAAATCTAGAACATAATGCTATATTGTAGACATAACATCATTATAATGTCTGGGCTCTGAGTTTACCTTGCTCAGAGTTTTGTGGGCCTGTTTCATATGTCCCTGAGTCATTTCCACTCCTCCAATCAGCTGCAGGGTCTCTGCCACCTCAGCACTCAGGTCACCAAAGGTACTCCTCTTCAAGGCCAGAGACTCTCGCTGCAATGTCACACTCCTCTGCAAACACCATTTAAATAATTATTAAAATAACAAAATATAATAATAATATAAGCATTAAAATGTACACAAATTTTCTTCTCAGTGTTGCTCTTTGTTACCCTCCACATGAGCTTACCTAACAGGTGAAACAACCACTGGAGAGGTTGGTCTATATTTGTGTGGGAATGACTGGCATGTTTAATGCATTTCAAATATCCCGAATCAATCCAGTGCTTCACCGGGGAGACACTGACAAACCATGAGTGAATACCAACACCTCTCACCTCTCCACTGCCCTGTGTCTGAATCCAAGCCCTGTGACCACTTAGTGAGCCAAGGACTCCCAAAGCTCTCATCGAGGTCTTCCAAATGATCATATTCAGTGTTTGATATCTGCATCTACATGTCCATAATCTCCAACATCTGCTCCTGTCTTTTTTGCAGTATTTTGAGAGGTGAGAGGTGGCAGACATGTAAGTGATTTGTTTGCCTGTGAAAAAAGAAGTAGACAAACCTCCTGTTGGCCGGTTTGCAGGAGGAATCGGCAGTAGTCATCCAGCACTGTGAGTGTTGTGGCGTCCTCTGGGCCTGTGACACTCCTGTACGTACTCAGACTGTCCTCAAAGTAATGTGCAGCAGAGTCTGAGCACACAGCCACACGCACACACATACACACACTTTGAAAGGCTTTTTATTTTATTGAGCTTTTAGTAAACAGAAAATTATTTTCTAAAATAGGCTGGATTAAGACAATTCTACTTATGTTCTTGTATATGTTCTTGTTTATGCTTCTTCAGCTAATTTTGAAATGGCTAAGGGCCCCACTGTAATGCTTTATCTGCAGGACTGCAGGAGGACTTTGCTAAGTCTGTGCTGAAGTCTAATTGCTGATGTTTTAGTTACTAGAGTGGGACTTGTCTTCCTTGGCCCCCTAATAGAAGATGATGTCCTCATCCTCTTGTTCTCTTAGATTTTCCCATCCATATTAGTTATCTCTAGTCGGTATGACAGGACACCAAAACACTTACGGGTATTTCAGAAATAACTTGAGTTGTGGGCCATCCCCATTCACTTGCCAGTCATCTACTTAACTAGTAAGAGTACACTTTCAAATATCTGATCTTATTCTATTTTCACACATACACATACTCTCTCTCACACACACACACACATATGTCTGCACGCATAAACACATGCACACACACACAGACACACACATGCACACGTGCACACACACACACACACACACACAGTTTCTAGGCTGCCCAGAGTAGTGCACTGTAGTAACAGTGGAGTAGAAAGAGTCACCATTGTGGTGGGGCTCTGCTGAGCTGGAGTAGACCAGAGCCAGACTGTGAGCGATGTGTGCCCCCTCAACCCCCCCAGGGCTCTGACTCAGGGCTATGGTATGAGCCTGCAGAAAGACAGAGAGAGAGAAAGAGAGAGAAAGAAAGAAAAACAGAGTGAGAGATGAGAAAAAAGAAAGGGATAAGAAAGAGAAAGAGGCAAATAGAGGGAGGGAGAGAAAGGAAATGTGGAGAGAGTGAGAGAGACAAACAGAGGAAAGAGAGAATGGATTGGAGGGTTGGGGAGGTGTGGTTTAAAGAAACAGATGTGAAAAATAGTGTGAAAAAGTGAGAGTGGGTGGGCGAGGCTCTTGTGAAAGTGACACAGATTGTATATCCCCACATTTCCCATAGGGGTCGGAGCCCAGATTACCTAACCAGCCCCACACACCACACACTTCAGGCAAGGGCTGAAGGGCTGGGTGTGTCTCACAGGGGGCACTCTCCATAAAGCACTGAAAAAGCCCTTCAGTATGCTGTGCAATTAGCCTCAGATACACAAATACACATACATTGACTGTATCCTTTCTGAGTATAATTTCACTGGTCATTATGGCCTCTAGGTCATGGATGATTCATAACCCTCAGAGGCTCTATGTAGAATTCTCTAATGTGTTGTTTTTAGTTTATTTTTGCACTTTCAACAACACTTTTGGTGATCAAAGGCGAGTAAAGGAAAAAGTTCTTGGAATACGATTTCTAGGAACTTTAAAAAGCCCATTCAGACCCTTTTCAAAGGGCAGAAAGGAGTACTCGTGTAGAGAGAGCTGAATATGGACGATTGTGTCTCTTGCCTGAAGGAGATGCTCGATGGCTTTATCCAGCCTTCCCTGAGCCTGCTCAATAGAGGCCATGTCCTTGTGGATAGAACAAGTCCTGCCTGCTTTACCCGTCTCCTCCTGCAGGTCCAGAACCCTCTGACACCGAGCCAGAGCCACCTCTGATTGACCCTGACGATGGTACACCCTGGAATGTACACACACGCACATGCACACAAACACGCACACACACTGCAGTTAGTCATCATTCAAATGTCACTGCATTACATTACACATACTTATAAAAGGGATGTCTCTTCAATGCATGTATAAAATCACTTATCTGTAAATCACCACTGTGGCCTCATGACAATATCTGCACTATAAACACCACAAACTGAACCCTTAAGAGGTGAGCTGAAGTGTCCCAGGCAGAGTCGCAATCTCTCACCAGCGCTGTGGGCAAGAGACAGTACAGGAGAAGTAATATCTGACCTGCCTTAGACTTTATCCTTGCACTGGTCGCTTATTGAGAGCCAGGCCTAGACTGGCAGGGGAGTGGAAATTAAGCAGGAGGCTTTGCTCAGGGGAACAGCTCACAGAAAAATAAAATCTGGCAAAAGTGCCATGATGCAGTCAGAAGCTTTGCTAGTCCTAGTCCTTCCTCCCTGCATAAAGATGGCTCATTTCTCCCTGGTTTCTCATAAAAGATGGCATTTCCTCCCTGGTTTAGCACCAGAATAGCCTTAGGTGGGTCCACAAGAAAAACACTGGGTTTGGTGGTTAACCCTAAATAGGCTTCAACA
>JAIFZK010000007.1:13370000-13400000 GCA_027481765.1 Tenualosa thibaudeaui
TGGATGTGTGTGTGTGTGTGTGTGTGTGTGTGTGTGTGTGTGTGTGTGACATAATTGAAAGTAATTCAGTGCTGCTTCTTTCTGTCCTCTCCGATCTCTCTCCAGTCTCCAGCCTCTTGCTTCCTGATGCTTTTTACGTCGGCCTTCACCGCTGGAGCGCACTGACAGGGTTTCACTTACACTGAACACACACCTCCTCTTAATACATCTCCCCAGGCCCCCCTTTAACATGACATCCCTCTGTCTGCCCTGAAGTGCCCGGTCAATAATTAGAACAGACTGTTATCCAGTCTCCCACCCCCCCAACACTCCCTTCTTCCCCCTGAGTGCCAGTGCTCTGGTGCCGGCCGGCCAGCAAACTGTACAGCTCTATTCAAATCTAATCGGATTTCATAGCGCTATCGGTGAAGAGTGGCCCCCAAGGACCCCCCATTCTCATATTCAAAGTCTTTTCGAGAAGCATCTCAGCGGACATTTCCTTTTTATCTGTTTAAATATTAAGGTTATTCAAGCATTCATGGATTTGTCAGGAGGGATTCTTCAAGGACTTCACTGCTCCAACATGAACAGAATGACTGCATCTGAGTGAATGTAATAAAGAGAAGGGAAAAAAAAAACATTGGTTAGGATTGTCTCTCGTCCATTTTCTGAGTGTATCGGTGTTGTGCAGTGGTGTATCAGTTTGTGTTTGTTTAGTTTCAGCCGCTGAGAGGCAGAAATAAATGGCCGCACATTCAAAGCCCCGCACACTCACAGATCCAAATCGATAGTGGAGTGACAATGCGGTCATCATGTCCCTGATGATAGGAGCACTCATGTCTGTGGCATAGCACACAATACTTGCGCCTCTCACAACATCTAAGTGTTCTCAGACATGGTCTCTGTTTATTTGATAAGATTGAAAACGGAGTGTCCATGTACAGCCCCCCCACCCCCTCCACCCACACACACTCACACACAAACACACACACACACCCTTCAAAAAATGAGGGCTGCTGATTTGACAATGCCCCATAATTTCTCCAGATTGATAATGTGGTCTTTGTT
Source organism: Tenualosa thibaudeaui (assembly GCA_027481765.1). Taxonomy (NCBI): domain Eukaryota; kingdom Metazoa; phylum Chordata; class Actinopteri; order Clupeiformes; family Clupeidae; genus Tenualosa; species Tenualosa thibaudeaui. The sequence goes on from JAIFZK010000007.1 coordinate 13,371,048, forward strand.
CATTTGTCTGTTCTTGCGCTGGAGAGATGAGGCATAGCAAGGTAGTGACAGAGCGCAGCCTTCCACGTCTCTTCCCCGAGCAGAGGGCCGGAGAGACAGAGCCAGCGTCCCAGTCCCTTTTAAGTACATTTGTTCAGAGGCAGGCAGCTATCTCCTCACTGCCCACGGTCATTATACCTCTCCCCTTCACTGTACTGCTTTATAAATGTCAGGTAGGAATACATTTTATTTGAACAGATATCAGCCTAAGAAAAATGAACCTGCACAGAGAAGGTTGGAGTGGTGTGTGTGTGTGTGTGTGTGTGTGTGTGTGTGTGAGGGAGAGAGGGAGAGAAGACGAAATAAAGCTCTTCTTTTTTGCCTTTTGTGTGTGTTTCCACTAATATGATTTGTTGGCCAAATTGTGTCATTAATCTGCTTTGCTTTGACAGTGTGAGTGAGAGGCACAGGAAATAAGGACCTGGTGTGTCTTGCACCCTCTCTCTCTCTCTGTCTCTCTCTCAGCTGTCTGAGAGAGGCGGAGTGGGGGAGGGATGAAAAAGGAGAGAGAGAGAGAGAAAGAGCAAGAGAGCAAAAGAGAGGGAGAAGGCCTTCAGCCCTCTTTCTTTAAGGTAAACATTTATTACTTCAGGGGTGCCTGGCGAGCTGGAGGCAGTCACTTCACAGGGCTGTAAATGTCATCTTCCTTTTGACACGTCAGTGACAAATGAGTCAGGGCTCCAGTGGCCTAAGAGATCCACCGGCCTCTCCCTCTTCCCCTCCTCCTCCTCCTCTTCCTCATCTCCTCCTCTTCTCTCCTCTATCCCCCTCCCCTACATCACAGTGGCAACTGAGAATCACCACCATGGATAAGGGAAGTCGGTCTCACGGACACAAGGGGCAAGCAAAGGACTCCTTGATCTGGAGGGACATTAAATTACCTTGCGCCTGCCCTGGCAAGAGATCTGTGAGTCTTTGCTTATGCGCGGCCCAATTGGTCATTTGCCTTGCGACACCTGGCCATATAAGAAGACCAGATTTACAGCATCGGCACAGGGTGGGGGGAATAAAGATAACCTCACACTGCGTCACACCCCGGTGGCTCTGGTCACCTGGCCCAATATATCAGCAGAGTCGGCGAGGTCAGTCTCCTCAGTGGCGACGTCTACTTCAAGGGTCTCACTTCATGATCTAAAGGTGGCAGTAAAAGCAAACCGATAAGGCGAAAGGCAAGCTGACATGTGTGGCGCATTTTTTAATCTCCTGCCTGTTTCACGCGACGCTGGCTGTCCTACTTTCGGATGCAGCACGTCAAGCAGCAACGCCACGATTTTGTTTGCTTATTAGTCTGTTTACTTCAATGTCAGGTTGAGGTGGAATGTTCTCTGCCCTTCTGAGTCAGGTGATTGATAGCCTTTGAATGAATTACCAGGTGTGTAATTGTCTGCCTCTTATGTTGTTGATGTTGCGACTCACTCTCCTTCTGGTGTTGCCACGGCAGCCGTGTCGCAGCCATGTCAGGGTGTAGAGTTGAGTCGAAAGTCCTTTTCTTTTTTTTAAACTTTTTTTCTTTTTTTTGGGAGGGGGGGGGGGGGGGTTCGGGTGCCGACAAACTTTTTTGTTTCGGGGAAAAGATCAGAGCCGGTATAATGGGCTTGCACCGCACCGCATGCTGCGGGTTCTGACCCGAAGCCGAGCACAAGCCGTCAGCGGACTGGCTGCACCCTGGCAACTGTCTCTCCAAGCCATTAATCAGGCCCACAGAAGACTGTCTTCCCTCCAGATGGGGAACCTCTCCAAAACCCAAGAAAAATAAGCAGGCTAATTAATTCTTATCGGCGCAGGGCAATTAGATGGAGCGTCGGGGAGGGAAAAAAATGATGTCACCTTTAGCTGGGCGGTAGACTTACAATATATTAGCACATCTGAGCAACGTTTCCACATGGGGACATGGTTTATGGCATCAACTGCAGGGGGAATGAAAGTAGGGGAGAGAAGGAAGACACCACAGTTAGAGGTTAATGAATGATAAAGAGGGTGGGGCACTGAGGGATCAAGTCCTCACGCTGGGTGCCAATGACTTCCAGAGTGGCGAATCAAAGAGGCAAAACTGCACTCAATGTGATATGGTGTCCCTAGCAGGACTCCTGGTACATTTTCTACTGCCCCAGAACTGGGTGAAATTATGCTGTGTGGACCCATATCAACTATATTTTGAATAAAGATTGAATCCTTTTGTGTTACATGAACATGAATGAATATGAAAAGAAAATTGTTTAAATTCATAAGTGAATGTAATGGATTATTATGCTGTAATATTCTATTTTTCTCTTGGAGTAATTATTTATTTATTTATTTTTTTGGTGAAATATAGCAAGGACATTTCAGTAAGATAGTTTTATCCAGTGAGTTAGTCAGAGTAGCAGCAGAATGTGTAATGGCCTACTCCAGGTCAGGGTTGGATGATGGATCACGGCCAGACGTAGCAGCTTTCTGTGGAAGAGTACATCTCATCATCCTTTATTCTCTTTGTAAGCACTCCCACAGACTTCATGATTCTAGATGTAGAAGAAAAACTACCTGGCCTGATTATGAAGCAGGAACACAGACTCACTAAGGAGCCTATGCCAGACACAAGTGATCTGGTGTCTATCAAATAGTGCTCAGTCCATTAAACTGTGCCTATACTCTTGGCATGCAACATTTGGGATGAAATATAGGACTCTTGTGTTGGAAGTAGCTATATGCCTCTTCGCTGTCCCTGAAGACGTCTGCAGCGAGGCGCCTGTAGATGCACCAGAAGACATTTGCTTTTGGACAGAATCATTAAAAAAAGAAATTACATCCACATCTTCTGTAATCAACAAGAAAACTCTGGGGAGGCTGGGCAGCACAGTCTCTCTCCCTCTCCAACCTACTGGAAATTCATGTTTCTAATTAGCGCCACTCTCACTCGCTGTCTGTGCAGTTTGCACGTTTAGCATGGAGCCAATGTTGCTCTGCTACCAGTCCTGTGTGAGTGTGCACACCCCAGGCAGATGAATTTTCATTTCACTCTTGTTGGTTTTCATCCTCTGCAAATTTATTATGAGGGAGATACAGAAAACAAAACATACATAATAGTGTCTTTATTCTGCTGCCCTTGTGAGAGTGCAATAATGGAAATACCCAAGGTTTTTCAGTTGTATATTTTACCATTGGTCCATTTATTAAAAATGGTTAGCATTTTTCAGTTTCCCTGAAACCTCAAAGTGGAGAGCAACTGAAACACTTATACACATTCACACACAAATATAACAAATGTCTGTTCTAACTTGTTTTCCACTGAGGTACACATTACACATTAGACATGCCTATATTTCATGTCACAGTACCATGTTCACCAACTAGTCCAGCAGTTTCCCCCACAAAATAAAAACTGGTCACTGCTTTTTTTCTCCTTTCTTATTTATTTAATTATTTTCCTTGCCTCTTCACTTCTTTCTACCCTGTAGCTGTTAAAGCTTGATGGATGTATAGTAACCTTTGCCATCTCTATCCTTGAAGCAGAGCCTGATCTCCTCTGTCCGACTTCAAGAAGTCCGCGGGATCCGAAGGTAACATTGAACTCTCATCAGTCATAAACCCGGGTCAGAAGACATAGAGGAAATCATTTCTCTCAACCGGGAGCCAACACCAGACTTAACTTGGCTATGTCACAAAGTCATATTTAATTCAAGTTTAAGAAACTTTCATTTATGATGAATCACTGTGAGACCCACAGGGGCCGTTTGTGTGCTTTTTTCTCTTTCATCCTTCTTCGCCCCCCCCCCCTCTTCTCACCTTTATTCTCCCAGAGACAAAGCCCTTCAAACAGATTAGGTCACAGTCTAAAGGTTAGTCCCATCATGCAACAGTTTGTGTGAACACACAGCAACAGAAGCTAGCTCGGGAGGCACCCCCAGAGGCTTCTGGGACGTGCGTTGAGCAGTAACAATCAGCAGCTGATGACGGAAGAGATCTCAGGAGTCTTAACCTAATTATCTCAATTTACATCCCCCTCTGTGCCTCAGCAAGCACAAGTCTGTGGCACCTGGTGTGAACGCTCACCTGAGAATGTGTGTGACACACTCTCATAGAGTGCAGTGTCTTGTGAATGTGTATGCGCGTGTGTGTGTATGTGCAGGCATGCATATGCACATGTAATGGGTCGGATATAACTAATGATAGAAGGTCATTATAATGTGTGAACCCACATTCTAGGTGATAGCTCCCTGTAATATATCTCACTTTGAGGATCAGATAATTTAGCACAAAATTAAGAGATTAGGTGATAAGGTGATGACTGAATGATATCCAAGTCAGATTTACTTATTTATTTACTGTCTGACTTATTATGTAGAGCATTGCCATAACTGAATGAAAAGCAGTGCAGCTCCAGTCCAGCATGTGTGGCTGGTTGAGAGTCGCCTGTTATCTGGAAGTGTTTGCAGAGTCACTGATCGCTCCAAATTGGATGTTGTGTTATGTTATTGTTTCCGGGGCTGGAGCCACTTGCTCTCAAACATGTACAGTCACTGTCCTTCATGATTGTGTGAGCTCGCACTTCAACCCCATCTGCCAATGTGAGGGAATCTATTATTTTTCCAATCCCAGGGGAGAGAGAAAGGTCTCCTGCATCATTATTTTTCCTCCAAATGTAACTGACTTTACTGCACACTCTAATTTGCTTGCCGTAATTATAGGTCATGCTCCCCCTTTGTAATTTATAAAACCTTTTGTTCTTATCAATAATGAATGGGCTCTGGCGAATCGTGCCACTATAATATTTTGATATTATGAAAATGCTAATGTGTCAGGGACCCCAAGCCTTATCGGCCAGGTCCGATGCTCTATTAAGCAGCCGGCAGAAGAAGCCGGACGCAAATTGCTTATGTTAATGCCCCTGTTGTACCCAGACAGGATGAGGAGGCTGCAATTAATTTCTTCCAGGCGGTGGACGGACAGGAAAATTTATTTCCCATCCTCTGACTGGTGGCTCCCTCCCCTCCCTCCTGTTTTGCCTGGGACTCACAGAGACACACAGAGAAAGGGAGAGAGAGCGAGAGAGGTAGAGAGAGAGGGTGGGGTGGGGGGGGGTATTGGGAGGGAGACAGTAGGAAAGGGAAAAGGAGGAACGGGCTCAGCTTGAAAACAGGGGTGCGGGAGGGATGCGTGACCTAATTGAACGGCCCTGGAAAAGGCGAGGCGGAGCAGCCGCAGCAGCAGCAGCAGGGAGAGAGGAGTGGCGGCGTCTTCAGTCATTCGGCTGACAGTGTTTTCGCAACTTAAACCTGTTTTATTAATTATGTTTGACATTTCCCTAATTAGTTTCATTTAAATCACATCAGCTCCTAGCAGATGATTGTGCCGTACATCACCTCACCACCAGTCTCTGAGAGAGAGGGAGAGAGAGAGAGAGAGAGCTAAGGCCTCATGTAATTATAGCAGATAGCCAAGTGCTGAGAGGTAACCTATATCTAATAACAAGAATCCTCTACAAATGACTGGAGCCCCTATTGAACCATTTACACTCTTTGCCACGACACTACTGAGGAGATGATTCTATTAGCGTATGAGTGTTACATTACACCTTTACTTCATCATGAGGCACAGGAGCAGAATGTGATCTTTCCCTCTCATCTCCTGGAATTTAGTTGAAAGTCTTTGTTTTCACCCTATTCTGCTTAAAACACTCTACATTCACATTCATTACTAGCTCTTAAAAAAAAAACTCTTATTATTGTGTTTTGTCTAGTTATGGGAAAACAATTAGTCAAGTCATTCCGTCAGTCTACCTAACTGGGATTTCAACCATCCTTGTTTGTGTCTTATTAATACTAACATATATATATTGTGGCAGCACAAAAAGACACTAAAGGAAACAAAAAATTAAATTCAAATCTCAATCTCTACACCATACACATTTACTGATGGTTTGCAAAGAGAGTTTTCAACGAAAACGTGGGTCATCAGTTCCACCTCTTCATTCTCACTCATTGTTACGTTGGAGTGTGCAAATCAAAAAGCCATATAGCCATGACAGGAAAAATATGGCTACAAACATGGAATCCCATATATTTCAGTAAGTGCACACATTTCACACCTCATAGAATTAAAAAGCAACACATTTGGCTGCTTGATTCCTTCCCTATATCATGTCTCATATAGCAGGTTTACTTACATAAAGTCATTTTACATAAAGTCATTTCTTCATGATATTTGCTATACAAAGGTGGCATTGCACAAAGCAGACCTTTAAAATGAAGTGATGAGAGAGATGGTAAACTACTGACCTTAAAAATCCAATAATAGCCCTTGTAAAGCCATGTCTGATTCCTCATAAATATTTAGATCTGGTGAATAAACATTCTACTTTTCTAATAATCTGCTGATTTTTATATTTTTGTCCAGCCTATGTCCAAACTACTCTTTGGCTTGTCATTTCAGTCAAACCATCAAGGTTAGACTTCTGTAATCAAACATTCTACATGGTTGTATTGAGCTCCATAGAAAGGAAGATATTAATGTCAAAATATATTGGTTTTCCGAAAGTACCCTGTTTTAGACAGTTTCAGCAGAGCAGCATGAACATTCTTACCTAGCACATAAAAACACGTATGGTATTGCATTGGGGGAAAAAATACCATTTCTCCAGTTTTTGCTTTTCATTATTCACTTTCTTTCTAACATGATTTCTCGCAGACGCCCCCCTGAGAATGGGTGTCCAGGTTGTCACAAGTTTGTTTGCCTAAACCAAAACACGCAAACTACCTTGGGTGCCTATTAAAACCATCCTACGCCTCTCGGTCTCTCAGTCCCACGTTTGAAAAGCACCGCGTCTGCGCTGCATCAACAGATGGGAGAAAAATTGGAACAGGGCTACAAATAACCCCACAGAAAAACATATTCTACTCTTTTGAGAGCAGCCGACACCTCATGGAGAGACGCCCGTAAACACTTGACTAATTGACACTGCTGCTGGCAGCGATGTACATGAGGCCTACGGTAGCGTACAATCTTCGCTACAAGAGGGAAAACCACAGCGCTATTTTTACCCTGTCTCCACATCAAAGGACTCTCCTCCCAGGACCTGCCGACTCAGTGCGAGAGAGACAGCCTAACTGTGCCCCTAATGTTCGGCTTGTTAAAGCCCCTTAGTGAAGCCCTGGGCAGAAAAGGCAGCTCCGCGGAGGCCTTCAAACTATCTCTCTCGATCTCTCACTCCTGCTCTGTTTCTCTCTTTCTCTCTCTTTCTCCATTCCTCTATCTGTCCCTCTCTCCCCCACTCTCCTTACATCCTTATCCATCAGCCTGCCCACTTGTCTTTTTTGCCAAAAGTGACTGAACTCTATCCCTTTAGGTGAAACCAGCAGCTCTTGTGACTCTGAGTTATAAACCAAAGGGTTGTGTTTGAACAGACATGTATCGGGTATGGGTCTAAGCTCAGAATTGCCCTCCACAAACACACCCACACACATTTGCACACACACACACACACACACACACACACACACACACACACACACACATACTCAGCATGTGACTTTTTTTTTTTTTTTTTGGGGGCAAACCACTGTGTTATCAACTTAAGAATAATAACCATGCCCAGGCTAATCCTGTGCTACTTTATTAGCCCTCATATAAGGGCCAAAAGCCCAGGTTGCCAGATTACAGAGAATTAGCTGCTAGAGGTTGATTGCGAAGGCTAGCACCTGATACCTAAAGGGATAATGTGACTCAGGACCACGTCAATACCATGTAGTCTGTTGATTAATTACTGGTGCAGCTGCAAAACTTCAAGCACCGCTAATCACTGTTCACAGACCACTCTGTGTGTTTGTATGCCCAAGTAGGGCTACTGGTAGGTCAAGGCAATTCAACTTGGAAAAAAAAAAAGAAAATCCACTCTGAATTGGCACGACATAAACAATCTGCTCAGTAGTGAATCCAGGCTCTCATCTTTAACGAGGGGATGAAGAGGACATGATGTCAGCCCTTTCCATTAAGGGCTACAATAAGATCGAAAAATCTCTCCACACAGGCATAATAATGTGTTCTGTTACATTTCGTCACTAGTGATTTCTGGGGGGCTCAGCAGAGCATAGCCACCATATTTGTTGCACTTTGGGATATTTATTAGGGCTGTAAATAATAAAGCTTTGTCAGCATAATGTGTAGGAGTCAGGTCCTTACGAATTGACTCTTCCCCTTAACAATCCAAGCCTCCACGTGTGTTTCAGCAAAATTCAAGATTATATACAATTGCAAGCTCAATCAGAGTGGTGGTAATTCTTTCATTGTTAAATACATAACGGAAGTCCTCATAAAAATTTATACATCAATTCTCCCATCTAATTTATAGCCCGCCCTCTAGGCACACATTATTCAAACATTAATAAAAGTCCTATACATCAAAAAGCTTCAGGTTTCACTTTTACCCACATTCATAGTCCTGCATATTATATACCAGAGCAAGTCTTGATGGCTGCCCATCTTATAACAATTATACATTGAATAACAAATGGATTGATGGATTGACGCATAATTTCTGCAGGTTTTCTATTTGGTATACTTAAATTTTAATGACCTTTTCAGCACCCATACTTAAGGCCTTCTATGTTTTGATAATGCCCTTTATGCAAATGCTATAATTCTATAAATTTTAGATTTGTCTCCATCCATCTCTCTCTGTTTGAGGTGCCCAAAATTTCTCTGTTGCAATGTGATTAAAACTCTAATTAAATTATTTATTAAACTCTGAGGCCACTTTTGATTAAAGATATAAGTAGAAACCAGTGCTAAGTTACAGAGATGTGTCCTAGATGCATGTGTGTGTGTCTGCAAACAGAGAGAGAGAAACAGAGAGAACATCCTTAGGGTGACAGGTAAATAGAGTGCCTGTTATTTTCAAGCCTTATAGGAAGATATGAAGATGTGTCACTTCCATAGATAGATTCCATAGGTAGATTATTACCCCTACATACACCATCACTTTCTGTTGACTGCAGTTAAGTCAGACTGGATACACACATACAGATATTTTTTGGCTTCAGTGAGGACCTTTTTGGGAAAGGTTTATCTAGTCTCAGGATGTTTTGTATCTCTTACACAGACTCCTGACACAAGCATCGCAAAAAAAAGTCACTGAGGTAGATTTTTTTTTCCCCTGATCTTGCACATTTGTCAGGAAATGTCATTTGTCTCTCATTTGTTCATTCCCTTCACAGCTCCTGTGTTTGGGATTCACTAGCAGATTGTTTGCCTCAGCTACAGGGGTCTAAATAAACACTTTAGCATCATTGTTTGTTTTTACCAGTCTCAATCCCTAATGTCTGGTAATCGGGGACGGTAAGTCATAAGACATCAGCTTGACTCTATTAATTACCACCTGATCCTTCCTTCCTGGATAATTAGGTACCCATTAGTTCTAATCAAGTAGTTACTTAATTATTGCAGTAATTAGTCTAATGGTCTAGCAAATTGAAGCTTTATCACTTTTGGATACTTAATGTTCTTGGCAGAGTGCATCACAAGTGTCAAAGCTCAGGCTTCGGCAATCAAGCGGTGGAGAAAGAAAGTTATTACCGTGACATAAATGCTTTCAGACGGTTTTTATGAGTAAATGTGTTCACATTTGAAATGAGAATGGAACCGCAGATACAGGCGAAGGATGGGTTCATCATCCAGTGCAGATGTTAATACTGGGAATTTTCTCTCTCTCTAAATATCATTTGTGGCAGCCCTAAGACGGGTGAGAGTGATTTGTGGTTGACCGCAGCTGTTTCGCCGTGGTCCTGCTGTCACAGAGAAATCATTTCCTTATCTTGCTGCCGTACATGATGATGTTATCTGGGCTGTGGCAAAATATCCACTGAACGACGATGTCCCTGTGACATCTCCGGGTGGTTAGACATAGCTCGAAGTGATCTTTAAGTGATCCAGTGGCTAGCAGCCATTAGAGTTCATTTCAGAATATTGTTAATTGGGATTCTTGAAAGACACTCAAGAGTGAGCTCAGATGTCAGGCCTTGGCCAGTAACTTAACACCGCCTGCTGTCAACTGTCGTAACATCTCAGTGGAATCACACTCGTGTTAATGCTTGATTACTCCAAGGCAATTTATTTGATAGGGCTGAATGTATTGATTGTTTCCATTGGGCGGTGGCGGTGGGGTACAGCTCTTAAGTATCAACATAAACACTGATACCTGGCAACTGACACTGTAGAGTTGACAGGGATGTCTAATCTGGGTAAGTGGAGCAACTGTCACATACTTTTAAATGGTTGTATTAAAAAATTAAGTCTTTTTATCTCATTTTATTTTACTTAAAGTAAACTGTTTTTAAATGATACTTATAGCCATACTAATAATATTAATATTCTTTAATTTATGGTCTGGTAGTGGCAGCTGTCAAGCAGATGCTAAGGAATTTGATGTAGCCTGTGGTCGTCGTAGCCCTTTATTCATTTTTGTATGCCTTTGTTAGCCAGGATCACCATAAAATCCCTTAATAGCATCTGAAATCTATAAAATGACAGCTAGCACAACACTGATATGAATACCTTCTCAACAAAAGCATTCTAAAATTGTTTAAGGTATGAATATGGCACAATTTATTCATAATGTGAAAGTTTTGGTGTTATACTGTCAAAATGTGGAATTCAGCCTTTTTAGTGCACAAATTATTATTTCTGAATAAAAATAAAATTATAAAACTATATATATATATATATGAAACTATCTGTCCCACTAAATAGCCTTCATCATTTGAGAAAAACAAGCACATCTATTTCCACTGTTTTTGCATACAAAAAACAACAGAGCTTCCATCTTCTGAAGCATTCAAATAAGACAATGAAGTATGACATGAACCATGTGATCCTCTTGTCACGTGTGTATACATATCCTTGTATGGACCATTTGCAGTGATTTGAAGGAGGATTGTAAGGAGACAATGACTAGCTCAGTGGCAGCAAGGTGTGACACTACTTGGCTTTCACTTGCACCATGAAGAGGCAACTCAAGGGGAAAAAAGTCATTTATCTTATCTCCCATCTCATATGACGAGCATTGCTCCCTACCAGCATGTCGGTGAGTGTTAAAAAAAAACAAAACAGCAGCTCAAAATTCATGGGTTTGTTTTCTTTTGCGACTAGCTCCACCGTTCCCTCTGATTGCGGGTAAGAACAGGAGCCAAATCTGCTGTGAAAGAGAGAGGCCGAGCTCGCTCTCGGCCAAAAGACGGGCTCACGGTGTGGGCGCACAAGATGAGGCGGCCTCCAAAACCACAGCAAATTGAGCCTGCCTCGTCCGTCATCACCTCCCAATTATCTCCAGTTTATTGAGGGCTGCCGGAGACGTTGGATGTTGGCAGGTGAGGAGAGGTGTCTGGGAGGTGACAACGCCAGCCAGCCGGCCTCTCTACCTAGGCCGGGATAGACTCATGACTCATGACCTCCCTATTACAGCGTGAAACACCAACCCAGCCCCTGACATCCACCCCGTGCCCCCACCCCTACTCACCCACCTCCTGTCTCTCTGTCTCTCTCTCTCTCACACACACACACATAAATACATTTTTTTAAAGTCAGCCTCACATCTAAACCTTGCCTGTGCTTGTCAAGGCAGAGAGAAAGAGGGAGAGGTAACCTTGAAGCACTTTTTAAGCATCATGTTTTTTACGACGCCGCAGTATTTTCATAGCTCGATGGGAAAGAACAAGGGTCTAATCTTGTAATCTCCATCTTGTATGACAGCAGCTATTTCAGTGCTGGGAGCGCGCTCTGAGGGGTCCTGTGTGTTCGCCATGTTCATTTGTCAATATGGCAGATGCAGATTATTTATGTGTCACTTCATGTCACTCCATGACAAAAAAGTTAGCACAGGGGACACAGATGCACTCACATGCTCAGGCAGTACAGTAGCACAGATTTGAACACAGCAAGCGTGTGGCTCTTTTCAAAGAAAACATGTTACAGCTTACTCAAGTTCATCATGTTCAATTTCCTGTTTATCACAAATTTAAACTCAAAGTTCAAAAAAGTGATCAAAAACTGTGGCAACTAGGCGAGAGCAAAGAAATCATGGAAGACATGAAGAGAATGAGAAGGAAGGTCGGTGGGGTTGGAAGGTAACGGATTCCCACTGGAGGTAGCGCATATGCACGCAAGGCTTAATACTGTAGTAATGACTGCTTTCAGTGTCACCTCTGAACTCCGAGTTGGCTTTCTTTGCTTGACCCAGATGTCATGTTCTGAGGAATCCTCCTCCGGATGCCTGGAGAAAGAAGGGACTTGAGAGAGACAGAGAAAGAGAGAGAGAGTGTGAGTGAGGAAAAAAAAAAAACCTACAGTAATGCTCCATGCCGTATGACAGCATCGTGTGAAAACTGACACGCAGACTTTTCAAATTGGGGCCCGGGGAGCCGAAGCATAAAATAACTTCAATCTCTGTGGCTCTCTGAGGAATAGTGCAGAGGTGCGACCAACAACAACACAACAACGGGCAAGGCAGGAAGGGGTGAAGGTAGGAGTTATTAGAGGATAAAACACGCCTCTCCATCTCACTCCCTCTCTCTCTCTCTCTCCCTCTCCCTCTGCCTCTCTCGCAGGAACCCCAAGGATGATCAATGGATTTAGTCAGAGGGATATTCAAGCAGAAAATTGCTGCCTTTTTGCTTTTCTTTGAAGTATTTCCAGAATACATACCGAACCTCCCCCTACCCTCCCTCACCACAGTCCACCCGGGTTGAAAATAGCAGCACAGGAGCGGTCGCTAAGAGTAATCCTGAATGGAGAGGAAAACCAGAGAGAGATGGGTGTTTGTGGGGTGGGGTGGGGTGGGTTGGGTTGGTTGGGGTGGTGGTGCAGGGCGGAGTAAAGTGGGAAGGTTGGAGGGTGGGGGTTCCTGGGTGTTAAAAGAGCCAGGGGCAGGCTAGATTGAAACTTTGCAGGTATAAAATTGAAGGCAGCCAGCTGAACGGCCACAGTCAAACGGGGGCGGACCTTTTTCTTTTTTTCTCTCTGCCCATAGTGGACTTCCTTTGACCAACTTAGAGATCCTGTCCAGCAAAAGACAAAGTGCCTTGGTGGCTGGAGGGATATAGGCCGCAATGGACACGGCAGCGCAGTGAACAAATGTTCCACTATGGATCGCCACTGTAATCCAGATAAATAGCAATACAATGAACTCCCTGGGAACCCCACCAAAGGCCCTTGGGGTCTGCCACATGACCTCCAAACCCCCCCACCCCCCAGCTGATGAGTGGTCTGACCACAGGCCGGACGGGGTCCGGACCGCATTGGAGGATGAATCGTCTCACTATCCAGAGACACATTAGCCTGTCAAATCAACCTAATCACATGTCAAACTACAGCATGTGTGTGAGTGCGAGATGTCAATAATAGATTTTCTAATCCATCGTCAGACGAACCAGTGTGTCAGTGAAGTGTAGCATGGGGGACAAACTGCAGCACAGGAACAGGGTTGAGGAAGGTCACCTGCGTGTCAAAGCGGCAAGCAGTGCCACTGTGTGACCATCCATCTGTAATCCTGATAATGAATTAGTATAATCACTCACATGCTTGGCATAATTAATCTTTGTGATGCTTTTTTGGGACAGAAGAACCATTGTGTGGTAGACAAGGATATTGTCGGTTGCAGACTTAAATTGAATGTGGAAAGTGAATATGTTAATAATTCACATAGTAATATTATTGCAACATTTATGTATGCAGCTTGTACTTAAAATTACATAATTAACTCAAAGACATGAATCTCAATTCACTATGAATATTTTGAGCTGCTCTAGACCTCTTGAACTGTTAAATATTAGCCTAAACGTGTTCTTTTCCAGATTCTAAATGTGTATATTCAATTCTGTCATTGTTAGTGGAGCACTGAGTGAATGGTGTGGCGATCTAATGATTTTTTACTTTTTCCTGCAGGGGAGTACAAAGATTTCCATGTCTCTATGTGTCTCGTGATGAACTTCAAATGCAGTGTCTATGGATGTGCTAATTGCACTTTACACACAGGCACATACCGCCAGCACCACTCCCCTTCACTCAGATCAAGCTCTTTCCTTTGGCACTTTCACTGCTGTTACCCAGGGCTCAGAGTTGGGGTTCGATGGTGTGTGTGTGTATGTGTGTGTGTGTGTGTGTGTATTGGGGTGGGGGGGGACTAGGGAAAGGGAGGTGAAAGTGCCTTTTTCAGGTTTCCAGTGCTCTCAGAGTCCTTGCGGCCACAAGGGTGTTCTAAATGGGGAAGAGAAGCCAAGCAGTGCCAACGAGAGGTTGAACCTCACCATTGGCCATGGGAACTCTTGGGGCTGGCCCCTGGTGGGGTATTGGTGTGTGTGTGTGTGTGTGTGGGTGGGTAGGTGCGGGTGAGTGGAAGGGGGTGTTTCATCGTGGCACGGCACGGCGCAGCTCTGGCTGACAGCGGAAGCATGTGGCACGCACGGCGGCGGTGTTATGGATAGGGCCGGGCGACTGGGGACCTCGCTCCGACACTCCCCACTGAGCAGGCTGACGGCCCCATCCGTTTTCACAGCCCAGCCCCCTAATAGATCTGCAATGCCTTCCCTTCCAATTAAAAGGCTCGGCTGGCCTATTTGTCAAAGGACGGAGGGAGACAACAAGAGGGAGAAGAGGAGCTTAGCATTAGCCTGCGTAGAGTAATTGCCAGCCAAATCGCAGTAAAGCGGAAGAGGGGGGTTAGTTGCCGTCGTGTGGATGGCCGATGATCAGTTGTGTGTTTTCCTATCTTATTTATTTATTTCCTAGCTTGTTTGTGTGTTCTTGTGTATGTGTGTGTGTTTTACATAGTCTCCCATCCACCCACTTCCTCAAGACATCAATCTGAGTAGTCTGTAACCATGTTTAGACACAATACTCATTCTAGACATTGTTTGCTCTAGTCTTGTAATCTTGAAAAATGTGAGGTATATGGCAAATACATTATATTTACTAAGATTTCAGTTTTACACAACACAAGCCCATGTGTTAAGTGTCATACAGGACAACTATAGAATGTAAGATTACAAGAGACATTCTGGATAATTATAACTGTTTACAAGCTGTATAGAGAAATAAAGGTTGTGTTGCACCCACATCTACTTAATTGCCAAATTAAGACATGCACCATGTTTAGTGTCATCAAAAGCACACAAACCTGCACATTGCCTGTTTTCAGACATTATTGTTGCATCATGCTGCATATTGTACGTATTTTATAGTGGCTGGCATAATAATAATAATAATAATAATAATAATAATAATAATAATAAAATAATAAAAACAATAATGATAATATATTACCTTCCATGATGAGTACACTATCCACTTTGATGCTTTGAATTAAACATGAAAAATAAAGTTATAACATTGGGGAAACTTTATTACTTTTTGTTTGTCACTGTGTATACACAAGCGTGTGTATGTGTGTGTCTGTATCTGTGTGTGTGTGTGTGTGTGTGTGTGTGTGTGTATGAGTGTGTGCACTTGTGTGTTTCCCCTCATGTGTCAAGGGGGAGAAAAGGATTTCTTTTTATGGTTTAATTCAACAATAACATTTGCGATCAGGGTCTTGGGCATCTCAAGGGCATTCCTGGTGAAATTACTGAGACTCGGCACCATTTATCATAGGCTGACATGTGTCATGTTCCCGACTCCGGCGCAGAGAGGTTACAGCTGAAGACAGGTCCTTCTTTGTTGAGCAGCCATCAAAGACAACATCACTTATTTATTTAAAAAAAGAGAGCGCAAGAGGGTGACTGGCTCAGGCTGCACACCAACCACCCCCACCCCCAAAAAAGAGGAAAACAGCAAACCTGGAGATTTTCTTTTTTTATTTTTTGGGGAGGTTAGGGTGAAAACCCTGTTCCATTTTACTTATATCTAACATTTGGACACGTTAATTTGTCGTAACCAGTCAGAGTAATTTTAGACATGTGAACATGTCCTAACCTCTCTGGGAAGATCTCCAGCCCTTGGCTCTGCCATTAGGACATATTGCTACAGGAAAACGAGATGACAAACAGGTTATGAGTATCTCATGGCATCTGCATGTAAAGAAATAGCAAAACATTTTAAAAACAGGAATTTATCAATACACAGAGGATACTCAAACCAAACTAATGACATTGAATTTCTCAAGCTGCTTGACTTTATAGGGGTTCTAAAACACTTCAGTGAAGATGTTTCATATTAAGATTATCATGAAAAGCAATAAAAAATGCAAGATGTATTTAAAACGGCCAATCTCACTCTTGGCAGAATATCAGAAAATCATTTATCAACTGGTGGATATTTGAACACTGAAATGTAATTCCCCTTTGATAATGAAAACATAATATGAAAGTCGATGTTTTTGTTATGCCAAATTATAATATCCATTCTCTTAATATAATATGGGTTCTAAATTCATTATGAACCTTGTAGATATTTCATCTTTCAGAAGATTTGTAATCCACGTCTTCCCATTCCATCCCATAATTTGTTGTCATGGCTGTAGTCCAACTCAGACAGCCTCTGTGATTATAAATGACAATAATTAAAAGAAAATACACAATAATTAGTCTCACCAGGTTTTTCCATCTGGTAGTACCTGCATGGCACTGAATAACCCTCACGGTGCCTTTGTGGAGCAACAAACGGAGCAGATTATCAGGGCTGAGAGAAAGAAAAGGAAGGAGACAGTAAAGAATAACGTGATGAATAGAAGTTGGCCTTCCAGGTCTCCACTGGAATGTCTTTTTAAGAAGACCTTCCTCTCTTCATATGGGTTGGTGGCCTGATGCTAATAAGAAAACAAACGAAAGGAAGGGGCATCAGCAGCCTGATCACCTGCAGAAGCTCGGAGCCTGGCTCTAAGCCAGACACATCAAGCATCTGCACCTTGACAAGAGTGTGTGCGTGTATGTGTGTGGGTGTTTGTGTATGTGTGCTTGCTTGGGGTAGGGTGGGGGTTGAAATAATATTTTGAGATATGGAAATAAAAATATTGCATGAGTTGTAGCAGCTGGCAGTAGAGTTGTGGTAAGATATTTCCTACTGTTTGGTATCTGGGTTTCAGCCTTCAGTATAGATTGTTATACATAGGTTCAAGGTTGACTTTTCTTTCAAACACCAACCATGTTGTTTTACTTTCACATCTGACATTTTACTGAAATGCAACTTCAACGGACAGGTGGTTTTTGGAGTTTGCAGTTTGTGGTAGAAAAGTGGATGGTATCACAACCAGGGGAACACTTTGCAGAAATGGCTCTGCTGCATAACATTGAGGTGACTGATTTAAAGGCATTAAGCTAAAAACGTTTTATGCTGTTTTTAGCTTAATTTACCAGTTTTGTAGTGATGGCTAAATGGCTCATTACGGGGGGAATCAAGTCTCTGTCAGCTCCCACTATTGCATCTTTGTGAATTTACATTGCTTACAAGATGACATAGGAGCCCCTATGTAAAATGAAACTGAAACTGTTTTACTCATGAGGCTAATGAAATCACATTTTTTAGCTTGTCAGTTAACATTACTCTTTGGAAATAATCACAGCTGGTTCCTATTTTATGGTTTGCAAACAAATCCACATGTATTGGTGAGAATTTAGGAATGTTGGTGTTCGCTAAATTAAAAAAAAGGCGACTGTAGGTGGAGCTCTATAGTTTAAAAATGCAGACTTGCCTGGTAAGCCTTTAAGCCACAAGTTTCTTTTTGCGTTTCTCTGAGAATGTTGCATCATCAGCTTACAAGATCAGTCTGAAAGATAACGTTTTCTCTTTTTTTCTTGTGAGACTAACCAGTGGGTCTAAGACAGATGTCTGTAAGGCTCCAAAGGTGTTACAGATGCTACTGTACTTTCAGTTTTATATTGATCACTGGTCACTGTAAAAACTTCAGCTTTCATGAGACTATTGTGGATTTAGGAAAGGATTACTGGCTAGAAGTAAGAATCTTAAGTAAGATATATGCCTTTATTCAAACGAAAAAGAGAATGGATTAAAGAGTGTTGTCTAAGCATTATTAATGTGGTATGCCATCATAGATAGTTGCTATTAAATATTTTCCTTTCACCAACTTATAGTGGTCTAACAACAATGTTTGCTTCTCTTCTTTAATGGACGCTATCTCTTCAAACAACCTCTCCAAACTCCACTGGCTGTTTTCATTAAAATATTTGACCTTTTCTTGTTTTCAAATGTCACCCTCATACAATCCAGTATGAAATTTTTAAAAGTAGTGCAACTGTTTAGAGAATATCCTGAATGAGCAATACTGCCAAGTAGGTACTTCTTAGTGCTGTTAGATTCCAGTTGGACCCACAACCATGGCCGGCTTCAACATTACATTGGCCATTCCCAAGACCGTCTGCTGTGAAGTGTATGGGGTCAGTGGCCAGGGAGGTGACAGCAGACTCCACTAGAAGCTCAGCTCAGAAAATCATTATGTTTGTCAATGATGTCCAAGTGATCTTGATTGATCTTAGATGTCTAATGTTCCAACCAGTCAGTGTGTTCATGGTCTTAATTAGATCCCTCTAAACGCTCAATACTGTTGTCAGTTAAATATGTTAAACGAGCACTACTCCACAGGTCTCTGATTACAGTTAAAGTGTGTGTGTGTGTCTATGTGTGTGTGTGGACACGGTTCCTTTCTCAGTGCCATGGCGGCAGACACAGCACACGACAAGTTTATAAACAGTAACAAGCTCCTGTGATTTTGCAGGAGAATTAGCTAGCCAAGCAACCAGCCTGCTTTGAAAGGAAAAAAATGTGTGCAATATGTCATTGTTTAAGGAGTGCATCAATAACTGCTGACATAGTTAAATGTAAAACAGAACGTGCAGAGGAGAGAGGGTACGTATAAAATTAATTAATTCCACAGGCACATTATTTATGACATAATATGATATACTAGTGCTTTTTACAATAGTACTGAATATGCACATTTTGAAGATACTAAAAGACAGATGAGTGATCACTCGGAAACCACTCCTTTTTGCTCTGGCCGACTCAGGCACCATATAAATTATGGTCTGTGTTTCTTATCAATTACCAAACAGTGTTTAAAAGGTGTTTGGAGGATTGCCATGGCGACCTGGGCTTGTCTTCTATCTTTCACATCGAGTAGCTCATTACGAAGAACAACAAGCCTCCTTCCAGGGTACTGACTGCCAGGTTAATATATTAAGAATCACTGAGGCAGCTCCCATTGTGCTTAGAAGAATGAGGAAAAGGTCTACCACACACTTGAAAAGTGTGAACCAATTGGGTGTCATCAGACAGCGCAACAAAGCACTCAAGGCAGATGCTGTAAACAGAGAGTCTCTCGTCAGATCAAACTAACCTCGCCGTTCCGAACAGAACTGGGCATGCTCTCTGAAAAGACACAGGGGAAACAAGAAGCCCAATGAGGCATTGCATATGCATACCTCTAACAACACACATGTTTCGATTCATGTTTATGCCTTACTGCAATATTTATGACCCTAAAACAGAATATAGTGTACATCTATTCACACATGTGAGAGGAGACCCTGCTCTCCAAATAGAAATGAAGTAATAGTAGGAGTACATGCACTGGCTTATGTGAGGCCCCAAGTGCCAACTCAGGGCTCAGACTGAGGTCAGTTAATAGGAAACAATTAGGCCAATGTGGCTTTAATGTGCTGTCCGAAGCTTTAGGTCCTCTAATCCCACACTTTACGTTGGAGTGAGAGAGGAGCTCAGTACTGACTCTAAAGCACCAAGGAGGATTTGATCCTGGACCTTCTGTCCCACAGTGATGTGACACTGTCATTCTGCAAACAGTAAATGACCAAAGCGCTCGGAGGTCAGAGTCAAAGGCAAGGGCACTCTGTGTGTTTGTGTGTGTGTGTGTGTGTGTGCGTGTGTGTGTGTGTGTGTGTGTGTGTGTGTGTGTGTGTGTGTGTGTGTGTGTGTGTGCACGGCTGTTCTAGAAAATGTAGTAATGTAATTTTTATGGTTGTACAAGTAGGTTGATGACATGGCAACTTTTATGATTGCATTGATTAATAATATATGTGACTAGAGGGGTGGCACACTGGTCAAGTCCTAGTGTGTGTGTGTGTGTGTGTGTGAGGGGGGTGGGGTTGGGTGTCAGGGGGAAGGTCTTTTTTTGTTCACAAGAGTATTGTACATTGTGAATGCATACTTTTTTCTTGTGTGAAGGGTCTTGTGTGTGTGTATGTGTGTGTGTGTGTGTGTGTGTGTGTGTGTGTGTGTGAGTATGTGCTTGTGTGTGAGTGTGAGCAATGTGTATAAGTGTGTGTGCTCATGCCTCATGCGTGTCTGTTCCTAGTATCCAACAGCATTGACTGAACATGATTGAAAGATTTGAGCTTAGTGGAATTTAAGCCTCTTGAGATCCACGCTTTAAGTTCTCGCATTTTCTGTCCCTATCTCCTCCTCTCTTATGACTGTCTATCTGCAGCTTATTTTCCCTTTAATCTCAAGTACAAGAAGTGGCTTTAGTACGAAAAAAGACACCTCACAAAGGAAGGGCTTTACAAAATCTATGTCAGCTCTGTGTAATTCATATTTAATTTTCGTCAACAAAGATTGATTTTTTGTACATTTATCTGTGCATCAGTGACATTGTGTTGATTTTATTTCTGCACTTAGTTAGTAGCTCCTCAAAACATGACTGTCTGCTGTATACATTTAATATAGTTCAGTAAAATTACTTTATGTTTACAAAATTAAAATAACTTCAAATCTTTCCCCTGTGGTCTTTTGTGTATGTGTTAGAAAAAGCAAAAGTTTTGAATTTCTTTTTTAAGAAAGTAGGCCTACCTAGTGTAGTAGATCATCTATACAACAAAATTTACTCAAGTTTAGCACAACATTTCTTTGTGTAAGATTTATAAGTGTTCTCCTTCCCAAGGCTACTTGATGGTGATGATACAACTCTATTGAGCTTGTGGGCATTGACCATGAGTATACTCACACAATCTCATCAGTGTGATGTGTCTTTACTGCCCTCAACAGGTGATTTGTGAGAGTACACTGTTATTTTGAAGAAGTTTTAGCCCCAACAACATGAACAACTGACTTCAATTTTGTCAGCTTCTACTTAGCAAGTTGCTTTTGCAACACTGAAACTTCATCCAACAATCTAACTCTGTCAAAGATTTCTTCACAAACACATTTCATCCATCAAAAGGTTTCAGCATCTGCATGAGAACAGTCAGAATGTAAATGTCTTGTAGTTTTGTATAGCTAAAACATCTCTTTTGAAATGCAATACAGCCATAAATGCGTTGGTACTGAAAGGTGAAATGGAAGCCAGGGCTTATTTGTGGTTTGTTGGTTTAATCACCCTGATGAAGGCAACCAGGAGAGGATTGGCCATCACCCTCTCGCTGACCCGCACCCTGCTGCTCTGCAAATGAGGTAGAGTCAGATTATCTGCTCCCAGTTCACTGACCTGACTATCCTGCCTCTGAACCTTTCGAGTAATTAACTGGCAATTTCATCTTGACTTCACCAGCTAGTCATGGTGAGATTTTTGGTCTGGCTGTAGGTGTTTTTCATTTTTTTCTTTTTCTTCTTCTTCTTCTTGTTGCTGTTGTGTTTTCAGTAGTTGCTGCTCTGCTGTTGTGGTTATGTTTGAATTGTTACAGTGCTTTTTGGCCAATGAAATCTCACAGCTGCTTTTCCTCTCACTTTCCCAATCTTGTCTTTTTAAAGACATGATAATGGCAAGGTAAACAAACACGCCACCAGGGCCACATGTCATTGTCATTGTCATTGCCCAGGCAACCTCACCATCTGACACATTTGAAATGTGACTCTGCATGTTATTACATCCCCTTCAGAGTCAGGATGGGCCAAAGTCAGGATGGGCAGGCTCACACAGCAATACTATCATCCACCAATGGATATTTTCAAAGCCATTCCTCAATAAGGAAAGAGGTGGAAAAATGGAAAGAATGAGCACAATAAGGCAAGAGAAATTGAGAGCAATAAGCCCATAGTAGCCCCTAGTAGCATCAGTGGTCTTGTCTGGGGATGAAAGTGCTGGCTCAACTCTGGAGAGCTGCTCTCATCTCACCTCAGAAGGACTCTGAGAAGAGGCGGGCTCGGGGGAATGACATTAGGGTCGGCAAAGTCACCACAAGCAGTTTCTTGACACTCTCGTTTCTCCTGTCAATCAAAACAGATTGGGACGCCAATCATATACTCAGGCGGATGTCACAAGTCCCTTGAAGAGCACCTCTAAATACAAACAAACACACACACACACACACACACACACACACACACACACACACACACACACACACACTGGGTCACAAATATTTAACTCATAAACACCATGGCAGTAGCGAAAGAACATAAAATAAAACCATCATAAAGATAACTGTCTTAATTACTGTATGTCTCAGGAATATGTGTTCAGTTCTGGTTGCCATAGAAACACGTCATGACGTGAAGCTTTTTTTTTCTGAATTTGCATTGATTGAGTTTGCCTGTTTGAGTCTGGCAAACATCATTACACTACAACGTTTCTATCAACTTTATCCAGTTAATACATGCTGACATACTGTAGATGCAGACCAAGAAACTAATTGAACATCAGTTGGTTGTGGGAGGACACAAGCACAGTATCTAATATACTGCACAGCATACAGCAAGGGCCTTTTGTTCTGCATTCAGTTGATATTTTTGCTAATCCTCAAAAATTATATCAGCTGCCCTTATGCCCTTAACTAAAATCAATATTCCATAAATTGAATATTCCAGTACTTATGCACATATTAGAGAGATAGTTCACCAGTCAACTGGACTGTGGTTGGCTATGGTAGGGAAAAGTATTGATTGACAGAATGCAATACTATTGAATTTGTTCTCTATACATCAAGAGCAAATCAATTAATAAACAAACAAGTATGTTGAGGTCCTACTACAGTGACAACAACCATGCTTCCATGGGTAAATGCATGTAGTATGGTTGATTTGTGCTGTGATGCATTGTCATGTTTCATGTTGTTTCCTTGAAAATGCTATGTTAAAGACTTACATTATTATATCATCATATTGCACGTTAGTGCCCACTGTCCAGCGCTCTCTTTGTCTGCGCTGGGTAGCAACATGGCAGCTGGGCTGACCGTACCAAGCAGCACTCTTTAGGAACGTGCTGTACAGTGCATTTCAGCTCACAGGGGACTGGGCCGAGCCAGCCTTGACTGTGGTGGCAGCCGCTCGCTATGCAGTTCACCACATTTAACCTCCCACTCTGTCACAGGCGCAGCTCCCCTCCACCATCCTCCGTCCATACTGCTGCACTTTCTGTGAACCCTCCTCTGCAACTAAGTGCTCTTGAATTTTTGGCGCCATTTGTTGAGTTTTTTGGTTTGTTTACATGCTTTCTCTTTTTAAAAGAACAGGCAGAACAAAATTGTTAAAAATGTCTGAACTGATTTTAGGGACACAGTGGATATTAAAGGAGAAAAATAGAAAGTGTGTGTGTGTGTGTGTGTGTGTGCTCATAGGGTGGTGGTGATGGGGCTGGTTAATAGGCCTGAACTGCTCTACAGCTCTAGACCCCAAAAGTAACTGTCACATCCAATGCCATCATACTGTACTTTCCAAACGTGTAAGAGACAGGTGCTCCTGGACTAGCGGGTCTTTTCCTTTTGGAGGGATATTTGAGTTTCCATTTGGCCTATGGCCCTCCTCAGCCACCGTACCCTGCTCTGCTCACTCGGCTGTGTTCACTCTTGAACTCTGTTTGTAAGCTACCAAGTCCCTCTAGCTCTTTAGACATCAAAGACCACTGCCCAAAGATTGTGGACTTTGTACTTCTCTAGTAGCTAAATAGAAAAGAAGTCAGTTTCTCTGGTCTCTCTGTTTAAGATTTCTCGATCTAGTGTGCATACTTCATGTGTCATTCTTACACATTTGTTGTACTGTTAAATCCGTCACATAATAATGGACACATCATTAACCTAATCTGCTGCTGTATGTCCAAAGGCCAAAAATTCATAAAATTCTATAAGAAAGAAATGTGCTGTCGTGTTTAAAATGAAATGGACTGGCATTCGAATGACATTTAAAAAAAAAAAGCACTGTGCTTTTAAATGGACAAGGACTCTTTTAATGAGTCATGGATGACTAGTGATGTGTGGAAGGAGGGTTGGAAAGGGATGGAGGAAAAAATCCTTAATGCTACACTCACGTTTCGACCCTCCCACACAGTGTGATGGAACGACGACGAGTTCAGACTGTCCCTTTCAAGACCCCCAGTGCACGACCGGGAGCGAGGTGGGGTGGTGAGGTTAGAGGCTCTTCCTCCTGAGCACACAACAAGCCGCACTAATCCATGCTGGCCTACGACCCCAGCCCATGATCTCATTCGCTGGCAAATCTGGGGTGTGGTTATTAAGGACATTGATCTTAATTGGTCCTTCTGGTGAGGCTGCTGATTACTCTTCGCCTGCGTGGACAGCTGGACAAGGATCACGGCGGTCTTCCTGGATGGGAGTCAAGTCATTTGAGGCTGCATGTTTGTCCACAACACATGGCTTTATGTTTGAAGTTCTCTCATGTATAGTACACACACACACACACACACACACACACACACACTGTCCCACACACGCTCTGTCCCATGGTGTTTTGGACTGCACATGCATATCTTTAATGTCACTGCGTGACTGAGCATAATTCTATTATTCGCACAGTATGCATGTACGTTAAAAGGGAACAGCTCTCTTCTGTGAAGACATTTCCTGAGAGACTCTGCACCAATTGCTGTCTAATATTCTGTCCATGGGTTAGACAGCTCGCTCACACTAAGAAAAAGTGCTAGATAGGTGTGAGATTGCTTGGCAGGAGTCAATGTGTGTAACAGAGCTTAGTGGGCTGACAACCCAGCGTGTGTGTGTGTGTGTGTGTGTGTGAGAGAGAGAGAGAGAGTATGTGTGTGTGTGTGTCTGTGTACTGTATGTGTGTGTGAGCTTCTTCAAATGGCACCAAAACAACCATAATATAATAAAATAGGCACAAACACACAGACACACACACACACACACACAGCTATGTGAAGTAAGGACCAATGCCAAATAAATGTTCTCTTATAAGGATGCAGACGTGAGGTGTATGCAGCCCAGAGGAAAATTGACATGCTGATTTAGCGCTTATAGAAGTGTGTGTGTGCAGCGTGTGGAGTATCCAAGTATGTGTATCTGTGTGGTTGGGGGCAGGGGGCGGGGGGGTGAGGAGGTGACAGACCAGAGAGCAGAGAGTTTAGCAGTTGCCATTAGACTGGTTTAGTCAGCTTTGAAGACACATGGGGAATTAGGTGGCACACTGTGTGTCAGAGGTCTGCTCCCTTCGACAGCTCCCCGTGCAGGGGGGCCCAGCAGAGACGCAGTGGCCTGCCTTCTACCCCCAACTTACCCTCTCCACAACCCCTGGCCTCTGCGGTTCATCCGACCTAAGGGTTAATTCCATGTCCTGGAGCTAAAACAACAGGATCACAGCCACTGCGCTAATACTCAATAGACATTGACCTAGTTTGGCGGATTTGAAGGGTAGAGGGAGAGAAAAAAAGTCCCTGATCCTCTGCCCTAATGCCAGCCATGAAAGCGATCTAATGGTCCTAACTGCTCCGTTTAATCTGAAAACATGCTCATGTTATTAATTTCTCATTACGGGAGTGCAGTACTACTGATGGGATTAAATACTTGCTCTCCCTGCTCCCATAGTCTGTTTTTTTCCCTCAGTGACCTCCACGATGAAATGTCTACACAGTGCTTAATCCAATGGTCAGAAAAGCCTTTGCCAACCCTTGTTTGGATGTTTGCATGCCCCTTTCATTTGTTTGTTTTTGAGAAAAAAGCCAAGGCTTTTTTTATCATGACTTTTGATTTTATCATTTCGTAGTCATGACAACTTGAGTATGCACTTGCATGACTGAGAGAATGTTTACTTCCTCTTTGTAAAAATCAAGGAGCTGCTTTGTCTGGAAACCAGTGGCCACTGTTTCTTGCATCAACACATTTGGAATAGAGTAAGATTGAGTACTTTGTGCTTTATAGGGAAAGCTGTGCTGGCTGTGCAATGCATCAGGGCTAACTCAGCAACAGACATGCTATTTTCTGGTCAGAAGCCCTTTTCCGCTATTTTCCGAACCAATTAATGCTTGGTGGTACGCGTCAGACTGCCTGTGGCTGGTTGTACACCCAATCGGAGGGATCAGAATCTATTTTCTGCTTCATTTCACCACCACCAGGGGGCACTTCTGTCTACAAGCAATCAGTCGTGCTCAACAAATTTGGGTCCAGACTTGAGGACATAAAACACACACACTCTCTCTCTCTCTCTCTTTCTGTGTGTGTGTGTGTGTGTGCACCACAGCCAGGTGTGCTTAGAGGGAGGAAACAAGCCCAGTGGCAGAGCTGCCAAATTAAGTTGATGCTATCTTTGAAATTAGCATGAAGGAAGGTGTGTATTGACAATTTTGAACCACACACACCTAAACCCAAGTCTTTTCTCACATACACAATGAATGACTGGATAATTGTTGAAGGTGGGAGTTTGCAGTTTTCTACCAAAAAATGAACTACTGCTCGACAAATTTGTTACTATGTGGTCAAATAAATACCAGTAATGACAAGCAATACTAACTTTTAATTTCACATTTGAGATAATAGTGTCTCATCACAACCAACATCCCAAACATCACAGATATGCGCAAGAGTGTAAAGTTTGAAGATTCTCATTTGTAAATGTTCAATAAAAACTCCCAGAAATGCTGAAATGCTGGAGAGGAAAACAACATCTTTGATCAGCAGATGCCATGAGTGAGCGTGCCAGGAACCAGACTTTCCCCCCGTTAGGCGCCACTTTTTCCCCATCAATCCATCAAAGTAATTCTGTATATGAAAGGTGGGTATTCAAATGGCTGAATAAGCAAAAAGACGCTATGAACAAGAGTCTTTGAATGCATACCTAATAATGCCAATCTGACATGCAATACATCATGTTCCCCATTACCAGTTACTGGGTAGAGCGAGAAGGTGGGGATCTGCACGCTGTTGACAGATCAAAAGAGCCATTTCCTTTGCCTTGTGCTCTTTTCCATTCAATTTCACCTGTATCAGCCTTCGGAGCTCCAAGTCACTTTATTATGCTGTACCCACAAAATCACCCAAGGCATGTGTCTTCCACCTGTAGCGAACCGTGATTGGGGCACTGGTGTTGGCTGCTGCAACATGGCTGCATTACTCATGTAGAAGTCTGCTTTTAATAGAACACACAAAAATGATTATCACCTACACTTGTTAAAACTTCCCAAGGAGAGTACAGCTCTGCATAGAACCTTTTTAGTGAGGATAGAACCATCCATGGTTCTAGTTAGCGCTGTTGTTTTCTCGCCCTGTTGTTTCTTACCACACCTCACTCAAATATTGTTGAAATGACAGTTGATGTGAACCACAGAATCACAAGGCAGAGGGACTGACTATCATTCGGTGTTAAGGAATGACTCGACTCCACCAAACAGCATGTTAATACGTCATTCTCCTACACTTGAGTTTTACAATAAATGAATGAAATTTATTGAAGTTTAAACTCCGAAAGTTAAAGTAGAGTTTATATCACATAAAGTCCATCACTACCTGTTCCAGATGGTATATATAAGTATAATTAATGTGTATGCATGCTTGTAAAACTATACTTCATTCGTAAATCTATTCTCCATCCATATCCTTATAATTATGCCTTCAATGAGCACATTCCCCATTTCATATGAAGCTAACACTTCTATTAAAGTGACAGTGACAGCGTAGTGTAACAGATTCCTCTGACTCACATTTAAACCTTGTACCTTTAAGTTCAAAGAGTAATTCCAGTGAAGTCGGGACCATGAATTATTTGTGAGTGAAAAGGCATGATGCATCTTTTAACATGTGCAGTCACTTCAGAGTGCAAAACCTACAAATGTCATGTCCTCTTAAGATCAAAAGTAATTGGTCAGGCAGCACAACAAGATACAAGGGTAACGAGGCAGTTTGCCAGTGTAACAGACTCAAGTGGCATACTGTGCTGTGTGACAATGAGCTAATAGACCCTGTAGTGCTGTGGGAAGCACATTTTACAGCTTGTTTTCTAGCATCTAGCATCTAAACTCCAGTGAAGGTTGGAGTGCTACAACTGTGAAAGAGTGGATACACACACACACACACACACACACACGCCACACAACAAATAGTACAAATACAACACACTAACTGAAAACATATTTTACTTATTTAGATTGTAAAAAAATGACACAATGTTGTTTGAGATTTCATGGTGTGTCTACGACAGTAATGAAAACTGAAATGTTCTGTACAATTGGAGCATGTTACCGATAGGCTTACCACGGGGAAGTACACAAATGTACAGATTTTCAGAAAATATGCATGCATGTTCTAGTAAGGGATTTAACATTACTCTGTATAACATTTCCTAAAGGGATTTTTCCCTGGTGAATGCTTCCCTCTACTAAGAAAAGAAAACTTTCAACATTTTTGAAACATGTTCAAAACCACTATGGTCCAGAAACTCTAAAAGAGGGTATCTGGAGGCCAGTGTGTGTGTGTGTGTGTGTGTGTGTGTGTGTGTGTGTGTGTGTGTGTTTGTGCATGTGCACACAGAGATAGAGGACGTGGTGGGAGGCATGGGGAGGTGGGAGTGGGGGCATCAGGGTTGGCCCAGGCAGCATGGCGCCTCTCTGCTCCCTGCAAGGAGGTCACGGCGCGAGGAGCAGGTGTTGTGCTCTCAGTCTCCCTCCACTATGCCACTTCAGCACGCCCCCGAGACATCAGCTGTCAAGTCCAATGAGCGCGCTGCTCCACACTCTGTACAGTTCAACTTTTGTAGCAAAGGCTAAATTAATTTAGCATCAGGCATCAGAGCACACCATGAAACAGCCAGGCT